>NJDC01004018.1:22590-37725 GCA_002245475.1 Calephelis virginiensis
AAGTCAGTGGGTTGGTGTGTCACCGAGATCCTGTGACGTTGCAAGTGATATTGCTAATTCTTAAGCGCACGCGTTTCAATTTCGCCGCCTTTGTAGTGTCGGTCGGCGCAAAGCAAAGTGCCGCCATTGTTTATGTTTGTAAAAAGGTAATAACTGTGTTAAATAGGACGCATTGTTTTATGGTGATAAGGACACGATTTTTGGAATAGGTATTTAGTAACATTTTTATGTGAATTGTGTGAATTTAGACGCTCGTTTGTGTAATTAATTATTATAATGCCTCATTACAATTATACAGCTTCGGAGTACACCGATATGATTTTAATTTATGGAGAATCTCGCGGAAACGCAGCTTTAGCACTGCGGACATACAGAGAAAGGTATGGAAACACCCGTATTGTGTCCTACTAATAGCCGCACTATTGTTCAAGCTGTCCAGAGAATACGAGAGAATCAACCGTCAATCCCACATTCAGTGCTCCTCCACGAAGACATAACCTTGATGAACAAATTTTAAATTATTTTTCACGCAACGTAACATCTAGCCTGTGAGGGCAGGTTGCCATTTTCGTGTAAATCTTAAAATTATTCATCAAGTTTTAAAACGTGAGAAACTGATACCTTTCAAGTATAGAAAAGTGCAGGCGTTGTTACCCAGGGATAAGCCTCTAAGAGAGGCCTTCTGCGATTGGATTTTAAGAAAAAAATCAGATAACCCCGACTTCCTGTACAATGTGATGTGGACTGACGAAAGTACATTTACAAGAAATGGTTTATGGAATCGACAAAATCTTCGTCACTGGTGTGATATCAATCCCTGTTTAACTAGGGAGACTTCGCACCAGTATCGATTTTCTGTTAATGTGTGGGCTGGCATACATAGAGATACCATAATTGGGCCGGTTTTTATTGATGGTAATTTAAATGCCCAAAAATTTCTAGAGCTTTTAAATGGACCCGTCACGGAGTACACGGACGAGCTCTCGTTGGACGTGTATAGCCGAATGTGGTACCAATTGGATGGAGCACCTGCTCATTCAGTGGTGACTGCCAGAGAGCGTTTGTCTCAAATGTTTGGACAGCAGTGGATTGGCCGCCATAGACCATCGCGATGGCCTGCGAGGTCACCGAACCTCACGCCATTAGATTTTTTCTTGTGGGGATATGTTAAAAATGATGTTTATTCTACAGAAGTTGATTCTGTAGATGATTAAAAAACAGAATAATCAGATCTTTTGACAAATTAAAGAATATGGCCAATAATGGCGACCTTTTATCAAGAGTGAGAAATAACATTATAAGACGATGTCATTTATGTGTTCGAGTCCACGGCGGACATATTGAAAATCTAAAAATTTAATATGAAACTACGTGATTTAACCAAGTGAGTGTTATTAAAAATTTCATAAAAAATTCTCGAGAACTGTGTTTATTTGGTGTGATTGTTTTGTTCAGCATGAATGGCGCAAAAACATTACGACGCATCGGTAACGTAGGTACCAACTTGCACCGCGCTGTTGCCGCTCTATCTTAGTACTCACAGGTTAGTGACCTGATAACTAGAAATGATGTTCTATTTCATTACCATTTTTATGCTATTTAGTTTGTTCGATTTTTTTTTTTTTAATTTTGTTGTCAGGATTTATTTGATAGTGACAAAGTATTCCTATGAACTGTTGTTGCCTGTATTTTCATTTAATGTCGTATTGTTTTCTCCACGCTGTATATATGTCGTAGGATATCACACAAACGCGGGCCGAACGGAAACACCGGGACTAGTAGGCCGAGAGTTCACAACTTGAGGGTAGTTAGTAAATAATTCAGAAAAATCAAAACAAAGCCGTAACACCTGATCTAGTCGTACAATCACATCGTAAGCCTCATCATAATAATAAACTATAGAGTAGCTACGTAAGTACTCACTACACTGTTTACAAACATAACCACAATCACGCACAAACAACTATAGAGTTCGTGCTTACGTAAACGCCAAACCCCCGAAGAGGAAAGGGTGGCTCCACCCCGCCCCTCTTAACGTGGGTGCCGACTGAATAATGCACCCCCCGGACGACCCACATCCTGGGCCCCAAGATCCCAATTAAGAGAGAGAATATTACCAGTGGCGACCTCCGTACTAGACAGTGGTCCAAACACTGAGAGACGTGCACAAGCCATGTCTGCCGCAATATGGCAATTTTCGGGGAAAACTGAATGTACATGAATTCTGTCAACAATAGCAAAATTCACTAATGAGGCAATAATTTTTCCAAGGGAATTGCATTTTTTAAAAGAAATGAAACAAGTAAAGGTTTAAAATGCAATTTTCAACTTTTCACATTTTTCTTTAATTCTTGTGATTTGCAAGCCTGACACAATTCTGGACTATACTGACCATTTAAGACATCATGAGGCTTACCAGGTGCGATAATCACAAATTTGTATTTGGTTATTATTTGCGCTACAAGCTTGCTGAAAAATTTTCCTAATTTTTTCGGGGAAAATTGAATGTATATGAATTCTCTCAAAAATAGCAAAAGTCACTGATTTACGATACATTAAATAAAATTAAAATTGCATTGTAAATATTTTTTTGGTCCTATTGAAAAACGTCAATCACAACAAGAAATAACTAACTTAACATAGTATTTGCTATTTTTGACATAATTCAAATACTTAAAATTTTCCCCGAAAAATTAGGGAAATCATTAAGCTATTTTTTAGTTTATATACTTATTTATATAACTAATACTAATTAATAATGCAAATATTTAAATTTACTTATTCCTAAACTCTTGTAATTTACAAGACTGACACAATTCTGGACCATGCTGACCATTTAAGACTTCAATAAGGCGGACCAGGTGCAATAGTCACAAAGTGAAGTTTGTTTTTGTTTAAGCTAAAAATAACTTAACAATTTCCCTAATTTGTCGGGGAAAATTTAAACTATTTTAATTTTGTCAAAAATAGCAAATACTATGTTGAGTTATTCATTTGTAGTTACAATTGACGTTTTTAATATTATAGGACTAAATCGAAAGTTTTTAAATGCAATTTCATTTCTTTTTTACTAATTTATAAAATTTTTGTAATTTACAAACCTGACTCAATTCTGGACTATGCTGACCATTTAAGAGTTTATTGAGGCGGACCCATGATACTCACAAAGTAAAATTTGTTCTTAAGCTTTGTTTTACTTAGAAAACGTTTTCCGCTATACTCCTTTGTCGCATCTCCTTGATTTTAGAGCGTTTCCCTTGCTGTCACAGCCGGCATTGGTATAGTAAGCGTTGACATTTAGAGTGATGTTCAATTTCGTGGTCATCTGGAGAATAAGACTAAAATAACTTCTCAAAAATTGGTGTGCTCAGTAAAGCGAGACAGTATTTCAAGCCGAACCATCTCTTACAACTATACAAAGGGCAAATTCGGCCTCATATAGAGTACTGTTCTCAACTCTTGAGCACACTCCACAGTTTAAACGCATTTAACGCAGTGCAACTCGAATTGTCAATGACCGGGCAATTACCAAATTGGCTTGATTTTTTAGCGTTGCGTAGAAATGTTGGGCCCTTAAGTGTTTTCTACCTCATATATCATGGAATGCTCTGAGGAGTTGTTTGGTTTAATTCCAGCAGGTGATTTCCACCTTCGGACTTCGCGACAGAGTTTAAAGTATCATGCTCATCATCTTGATGCGTGGAGATCCACTACCGTGCATCTCTTATCTCGCACAATACCTTTGTGGAATGAGTTACCGAGGGCTGTATTCCCAAACGATTGTGACTTAGGAACCTTCAAGAAAAGGAAAACCTCGTTTCTTAAAGGTCGACAACGAATCTGTGATACTCCTGGTGTTGCGGATGTCCGTGGGCGGCGGTTATCGCTTTCCATCAGGTGACTCAATTGCTCGTTTGCCTTCTCTTGTATGAAAAAAGTAAATTAATAAAGAAACACTTTTCTAAGAGACGTACGACAGTGGCGGCCAGCTATTGTCTGCAGGCGCGACGTGCTGCACGAGTCGTGATAAATCAAGAGACAATGGTGGTAATTTTGTTGCGCACTTACTAAACTAATTTTAAATTATCGCTGTCTTCTTTCAACGAAAGTAACAGAAAGAGACAAAACACTTTTAGTGCTGTCAAATTAGATCGTGCACGTCATTTTTACATATGTTTAATCGATCACTCGGAAAACGTTGATTAAAAACATCACGATTTGACATGTTCAGACAAATCTGACACGTCTAAAGCGTTCCATCTCTTTTGTTTTTGTTTCATTTGAAAAAGATAGCATGCATCTAAAATAAGTTTAGTTTGTGAACAGCAGAATTACCACCAATTTATGGTATCGAGAATCAGTATCAATGTAGTACGTAGGTCACAACAGTGACCTACCTATTGTGTGTATAACTTAAAGAAGTTTAGCGTAACTTAAAAAAAACAACATGATATGACCCATAATATTATGTTTATTGCTTTTCAAAATAAGGTCCTTTACATTTTAAACATTTCTTCATGCAACCCAACCATTTTTTAAAACAGGAGGACCACAGATCTGAGAGTATGTTTTCTACGTGCCGATGGAACGCTATCAATGCCTCCGGAGTTGGTAAAAGTAAAACTGCTCATCAAATATTTGATTTTGGGGAAAATACAGAAATCACGGGGGTCTAGGTCGAGGCTACGCGCAGGATGAGAGACGCGATGTACTTTTTCGGAAACTAAAAATGACCTTGTTTTGTTGGCCGTGTGTGAAGAAGCGTTACCATGGTGTAGGAGAATGCGGCTTTTGGGTCGTCTTTCGCGAACTTTTTCTAACATCCTGGATAAACAAATGGTAGAATACCACTCGGCATTAAGACTCTTTTGATTTCAAGTAGAATTGTACAGACGGGACCCGTAGTTGAGAAAAGAAAAACGCGATCATTTTTATACCAACGTTTATCGCTTGTCTCATTTTTGTTGGCCTGTTCTCATTTTCAAACACCCAATCACAAGGTTGATGTTTTTTCTGGTTCAAAACAATAAATCCACGTCTCTTCTCTTGTGACTATGTCATAGACAGCATTAGAATGTAAAAAAAAGTATCTTCACGCCCATATCCCCGAAGAGGTAGGCAGAGGTACAACCGGGGCACCCACGACTAGCCGAATATACTAAGTCCCACAATGTGATAGGTGGCAAGCCTATCGCCAACCAGGAACATATCCAATCCCGACCAACATTTTTTTTATTAGAAAATTAGGAAATCCAATTTTTTTCTTTTTGTTGCCCGACCCGAGAATCGCACGCAGTCAAGTCCAACACCTGAACCGCTACACCACAGAGGCATTAGAATGTATTTTTTTTCTATTTATGTTATTTTCAAACTCTATCCACTGCCACAGCATTTTCCAGTAATTTATGTATCGTTTGTCGAGTGTTGAAGTAGAAAAAAAATGAATAGTGTAAATCATCATCAAGTGACCAGCAATACCAGTACTGGACATTTGCGACATTGTACTAGCACTAGTGCAACTGGAAAGATTGTTCAAAAGCCCTCATTCCTGAATTTCAAGTTGACGGCAAAGATAAAATCTCAGTCATGGATTTACTTTGGAAAGCAAAAGCATTTTTTTTCGCAGCCTATAAGCACGACTACGTTCTGCTCCTGTTTTTTTTATGGTTTTCGTGACTGACAAGCCTTGCCGAATTTTTTCTGCTTCCTTGGCAGCTTTCTTTCGATAGTAATAGTTTCTACAGTGATCCGCATTTGTTTTAGCCACCTTGAAATCTGGAACAGAAATTGAATAGTACCATTAATGGTCATCATATCAAAACTACAAGAATCTTGCACCTGTATTCATAAACAACACCATGAGGTCTCATAGTGGCCACGAACGGACAGGGACAGTCAAACCTATTTATGAACTATACTTGAGTGAATTAAACCACTGTGCTTTGTCAAAACCGATGCATAGCTAAAACAGCTACCGACCTTTTTTATGATATTGGAAGGCAAACAAGCAGAGGGATTCCCTGATGTAAGATATTCACACCGCCTAGAGACACCAAAGGTGGTAATGGTGCATTGCCAACTTGAAGCCGTGATGTTTAGCCTCGAGCAAAATTAAGTTTACCGGCTACCTTATCCTCCGAACTGGTACACGTCAACAGCAAGCAGGAATAAGTAAAGCGGTGATACCAATCCGGGCAAGTCGCTGCAAAATTCTACCAACTAGTCAGACGTCATGATGTTAGTAATGGTAAGCCTATGCTCGCCTTTTACGAACTACCTATTAGGATGGAGATGGTGTTTTCTGCAAAGGATCCCGGACCAAAATGGGGAAACTACTTCAAGGAACGCATAGCATCAATATGTTTGCGTCAAGTCTAAATTTTAAGTTTGTTTATTTGTAACTATTGGAAGTTAATAAATAATATATACTAAAAATAATTAATTAGAATGGATTACAGCAGTGAGGAAAAGTTTGATCATTACTTTATCAAAATAATAAATGATCAAAGATAAATAAACGCAAAAAATACGTGATTTCCGAAATTCTATACCATACAGATGCACAAATGCCACGCCAACTAAATAATTAAAAAAATATATTAATTACGGTCGTCAATAAATTCGATTATTTTGACTGACATTTGCTATGATTTGACCACTGATCTAATAATATGTTAAAACATATTTTACCTCATTGTGGTGGGCAAATGTTTTTTTTTAAGTTGATACGAAATTATTATTTAGATTTTATAAACATATAATATTTTAATAGCAAATAAATAAATATCAGTGGACAAGTGACACCAATTGAATCTAACCCCTAAGTAAGCAAATTATAGGCTTGTGTTATGGGTGATAGTCAGCGATTCTAATATATAGATACCAGAATTAGTTTAATAACCGCCTAGACCCGGAAATGCAGACACCTTAATGCTGGTCACACAAATGCCTGCCCACGCTGAGAATCGAACCCGAGCCTCGCGGTCTACATCGTAGTTAGGCGTGTACATTTTAAAAACGAGATTTGGTTTAACCCTAACTACCATAAACTACCACTGTTTCTAAATCTAACCAATCAGGAGAAGAAACGGCGAAAAAAAAAAACTCCCCGCAACCAGGATGAACACCATCTACCTTGAACTGGTTCAGTTTTCAAACCTAACCAGTCAGAAGAAGAAATGGCGAAACAAACTTCTCGGCAACCAAAACATATTAATCTACAATGACATTTATATTAATAAAAAAAAAAATATCAATTTAACTTTTCCGCAAAAACAGTCGTTTATAATTTAAAAGTAAGTTTTATATAACAGCTTCTTTCGAAACCTTTTTAGATTTAAGACTGTCAGGAAGTTTGTTACATATAGACATACAATGTATATTAAGTATCTTCACGCCCATATCCCCGAAGAGGTAGGCAAAGGCACAACCAGGGTACCCACGTCTAGCCGAAGATACCAAATCCCACAATGTGGTAGGTGGCAAACCTATCTCCAACCGGGCACATATCCGAACCCGAGCAACAGTTTTTTTAATTAGAAAATTGGAAAAATCTAATTTTCTTTTTTTAGCCCGACCGCGGAATCAATCCCAGGACCTCATGCAGTCAAGTCCAACACCTAGACCGCTAGCTGTGCAAGAGGCCGGGTCAATTTTTTTTAAGACCCGAAGCAAGAAAAGAACTGGAAAGGTCTCTGATCTTACTCTGAAACTCATGGGCGAACAAAATGAAATGCGGTTGCAAACTTCGGTTGACATGCAAAAGTACAGAAAGCTAAATAGACAAGTCCCCAAGGCGTTGCGGACAGACGTGAGCACCTTTAATACGTCTCGTATTAAAGAGGCTATCGAACGTAATGAGGGCTCCAAGGTGTTCGCTAGGGTGTTTGTCAATCAATAAAACTGAAGACCGAAAATGGCACCGTAATTTCATCCGAGGCTGAGATTTTGAGAAGTTCTTTAGACAGCTGTACAATTCAACATGACCCGTTGTTAGTTTGGCTAAAGACCCTAGAGCCAAACTCACCTGACATAATACCGAAGACATCCCCGGCGCCTCATTGTTCTTCTTTACCATGTAGAACCATAAGGCGCCGGGGGACGATGAAATTACTGCTGAGCTACTTAAAGTGGGCGGAATGCCAGTACTTAAGGTCCTCCAGAAGCTATTTAATTCTGACATCCTCGGAAGCAGTGTTTCAGAAGCGTGGACCAGAACTATGGTGGTTTACTTTTTCCTTTACCATCTCACTTCTGTGTAATGTTTACAAGTTGTTTTCAAGGGTCATCACGGACCGTCTATCACGCAAGTTGGACGATTTCTACCTCCCGAACTAGCCGGGTTCCGTAAAGGCTTTAGCAACGTAGACCACATTCATACGCTGCGCTAGATTATACAGAAGTCCAAGGAGAATAATCGGCCATTATGTCTAGCGTTTTTCGCCTAAGAGAAAGCCTTAGATTCGGTTGAGACATCAGTGGTGCTTCAGTCATTACATCGAAGCCGCATCGACTATAGATACATAGAAGTGTAGCGGTGCTTGTACGAAAAAGCCACTATGTCGTTTCGATTACAGAATCAAAGCTCGAAACCGATCCAGTGCAAAAAGGTGTGAGACACGGAGACTTTATTTCTCCGAAACTATTCACTGCTGCACTGGAAGATGTCTTCAAGCTTTTGTACTGGAAAAGACTCGGCATCAATATCAACGGCGGGTACATCACTCACCTTCGATTTGCAGATGATATTGTGATCATAGTGGAGTCGTTTGAAGACTTGAGCAAGATGCTCGGTGACCTCGATAGAACTTCCCAACAGGTGGGTCTTAGGATAAACTTGGACAAGACGAAAGTCATGTCCAACGTTCATGTTGCACTTATACCAGTTCACGTTATCGCTGGGGAAGAAATGTTCTCGAGAGGCGGCCCCGCACCGGAGGACGTAGTGTAGGATGACCCCCCACCTGGTGGACTGATGATTTGGTCAAAGTCGTGGCGAGTCGCTGGATACAAGCGGCTGGCGACCGTGATTTGTGGCACTCTTTGGCTCTTTGCCTATGTCTAGCAGTGGACGTCCTCCAGCTGATGATGATGATGAGAAAAATGTCAAATAATTTCTAAGTTTGCCTATAATGTGTTTGGAATTTTTATAATTTTGTCTTAAAAGGTTTATTTTAAGACAATTGTCATCAAGCCATCCAGAGGTTTTTGATATTTTTTCAGAAGTTCCCTTTCGCGACACAGTTGTCACGTGGCAATGTACCTAAGTTATTTAAATTTTTTACATAACTACAACTGACAGCGTGTGGCATGTGGTATGCGCATTATGTAAAAGTGTTGTATGACAATTTGTTAAAAACTTATTTTTTTTTAATTGAAGTCATTATTAGTCAAATTAAAAAAAAATCGTAAATATTTGTAAACAGTACAAATATGGTCTAGGTCCAGAATTTTATTTTTATTTAATATTTAGTGGGTAATTCAAAGTTAATCGGGAAAGTAACAGCTATAACTAAGTTATAAAAAATCATTCAGTTCTAAATACTGTTCAAGGTCGTTCTGTTGTAACACTCGAAAAATATAGTCTGGTGAAGTTGTATAAACCGCGACGGTTAGCAACATATAAACCATTTAAAAAAAACTCGAAAGAAACGGGTCAAGCTTACAACACCCCATCCGTCCTCCGGTCCAGCTCCTCACAAATTATTATTTATATACACAAATTATTATGTATATTTCTAATACAAAAAGTCGATACATAGAAACTTTTATTATTTTATAAATTTAACATGAAATAATTGATGACAAATTAAAAAAGTCATTTAATAATTAAAAAATATGTAGACTCAATTATTAAAAACGGTATTTAGAAAATAATAAATATACTCGTACCAGAAAAGAATAATGAAAATACTAGTATCCCGTATAAATATATTTAATATAATCCCGTATAAATAATTAAAAATGTTAATAATACGCGACGATTTAAGTTTAAAATCTTACCAGTAGATTATTTATTACTTTAAAAGAAAACATTCAAAAATTGAGTGTAATATTTATTTTTACCAAAAAGTTTCCATTAAATTTGTTCACTTACTTTAATAAATATTTAGTATTAATTTGATATTCAATTTTAATTTTTATCACATTTTTAAAACATGTTTTATTAAACTTGTTTCTTTAGTTTTAAAATATTAAATAACCTATAACCAAATAAAAAAAAAATCTTATGCGTTCCAACCATTCCAAGAACAATCATACCGACCCTGGTGGCTTATAAACGCAGACTTGTGTTCAAATCAAGGTGGGTGTATATGAAGTTTCAAGGTAAGGGTGCGAAGTTAACGGACGACCCCCACCTGAAACTGAAGACAGGGAGCCTGTATACCTCCCAGATGCATTGGAGCTGGTCAACAACCCACTAGAGGTCCACTCCATTCATGAGGGTCAAGATGCCGACGCTGTTAATATCATAAGTAGCGATGACAGTAACACTGGAATGATAGAAGACCACCTACAATACTCGTAGTGTAGATCAAGCAAAAACGATAAAAGTACTTACATACATATCTTCTCGCAAAGTCCCTTTACGATATCTCGATATATATCGAGTTACAAATCTCATGATTCTGGCACACCAGTCTGGCTTCTATCTGTCATTTAAAGGGCTACACAAAGTAAAAATATGTACCTAGGCACCTTTGATGATATCGAAGAGCTTTCGATAAAATCTACTTTTCGAGCATCCAAACTGTTTTTGCCACCATGGTGCCGACATTACCATCTTTATATGGATAGGTAACATGTTACGGAAAAGAACAGTAAGTTTTGGCAAAGAAAGCACACAACAGGCTATTGTGGCCAGAGTGCCCACAATGAGGTGTCCTATCTCCTCTAATTTGGAACCTTGCAATTGACAAACTTATGACGACATTAATTGATAACTATTTTTATATGGCACGCTATGCAGACAATCTAGCAATCCTATTCCTAACACCGTGTAACTTTGTCAACATGATTTGTGATTTAACGCAGTCCGACTTAAGAATTTTCCATAAATAGTGCAAGTCGCATGGACTGACAATAAATCCAAATAAAACAGAACTAAAAGAATCTTAGGCAATTACATACTCCTTGAGATAGCAAATACGGAGCTACATCTATCAGTCCATGTCAAATATTTAGGTATTATTCTAGACAACAAGCTGAGCTGGACATTTGGAGAATAAATTCAAAAGTCGCAGAATAAGAGATGGGGACGTACCCCAAATAATCTTATCTGTGACTTTAAACAGATAAGACCTCTTGGTGGTGACCTCGAACCCTACTCTCCACCTTTGTAATCAAACTAAAAGGCTTATCGTGCATGGCATTGACATACTTCATGAGCACATCAATTGCAGCGATAGAAACATACAAAGATTGCCCCCTCTGCATCTGTTATTACGAGAGGGAGCAGCAGCGATGGCAACGCGTCTCAGGAGTTTCTCTACCTTAGAATGCAAACGAATAAAAACAAACAGGAAAACGCAACATATACAGTATAATATCGTGTTTATATTTCTCTTCATGCACAATACATGACGTGTCAACAACTACAATGTCCCGTTAAAATGAAAGGTCCATTGAGGGATATAATCTGTTCGGTTCTTATCGAAATTGGTGGGTAGAAGTGATCTGCCAAACTTTATTCCGTGTACCGTCCATATGTCGACGGCGATGTCACCGCCGTGACATCCGCGCTTCCGCCGCGAACCATCAACGAAGATATACGTTGCTTGGGTCCATTGTGTGAACGTTTCACATTAACATTTTGTGCCTCAATATTAGCCGTGCTAATTTGTGAACAAAACCAATCAACAAGAAAGGGTGTACTAGAACGACTTTGTGGGAGCAGAAGTTCGTGGTCTTAGGCAGAAAGCGGTCCGGATAAGGTTCGTGGATCTTTCTTATTCTGCCATTTTCCTAAGAACTAGTAGGCCTCCATATTTAATTAATTAATTATACAGTCCATTCATCGAAGATACCAGCGACCTTATAATATACACTCAAAAACCCTACAACCTCTTTTTTTGGTCACTTCTTGCGGATTATTTAAATAAAATCGTTATGAAATTAGCCGCCGTACAATAGACGTTCTATGTACCTACCGTAATTATTTCAAACGGTTAATCGAGTGTTTATTTTAATTGCATACATTTTATTATCATTATATATCAAAAACATATTATATATACACAGATACACTATTCTATTTAAAATTTATCTTGTCATACAAGTATAATCCTATTATAATATTATAAATGCGAAAGTTTGAAAGTATGTATGTATGGATGTTTGTTACTCTTTCACGCTCGAATGGCTGAACGGATTTGTCTGAAATTTGGAAGACAGATAGATTGTGACCTGGATTAACATATAGGCTATTTTTAATCCCGATCGCATACCGGGTTTCTGTGAAAACGCGGGCGAAGCCGCAGGTAGCAGCTAGTATTCAAATAGTGAAAACTTAATTTCCATTTCGAACCGTTGAGTTTGATACATACCGACATTCAAAAATTATAAATTTAAAAAATGCCTAAGAAGGATACATTTGAAGAGGCAACGGATTCTCCACATTTAACAATATTAATTAAACGCAAAGAAAGATATTTTGAACAAATTCAAAATCTCTTTGATTTAACAAAGTCAGTTGAAAACGATATCGAGTCAATTGAATTATTTTTGTTACGGGTAGGAGATATTGATAATTTACGAATATTATTTGAAAAGTGTATTTTCGATATATTCGAATGTGAAATTCAAAACAATTCGAAATCATCTCTGTCCAAAAATGAATTGAAAAATTTTGACGAATTATATTTTCGTGTAAAGTTATTTGCATCGAAAATCAAACCCACAAACTATGTAAGTATAACAGACCGGCAGCACTCTGATTCCCAACCTCGCTTACCAAAATTAGAATTATTTTGTTTTGACGGTGAGATTGAGAATTTTACAACATTTTATGAAACCTTTTGTTCGTTGGTTCATAATCAACAACATATTCCTAAAATAGACAAATTTCATTATTTAATATCATGTAATAAAGGTCCAGCATTAAACCTAGTCAAAAGTGTAACGATTTCCGGTAATAATTACGATTTAGTGTGGCAAAGTTTACTCGATAAATATCAAGATAATCGGTTACTTGTGGGTAGGTATTTAGATAAAATGTTAAACTTTGCGCCGCTTTTAAAGCAAAGTTCTAGTAATTTAAATAATTTTATCGAAACCTTTGAGCATTCATATAAGGCAATACAAGCACTTAAAATAGAAAATTTAAGTAGTTATATTTTGTGCCATATCGCATTAAGGTCATTAGATCCCCACAGTTGAAAGTACTTTGAACAAAATTGAAATCAAAATTCAGTACCTAAGTTTTCGGATTTAATGACATTTGTTCACAATAAAATAAAAGTGCTCGATCATTCGACATTTTATACACCTAGTAATAAAATCGTATCAAATGCTCCCAATAAAAACATTTTTCAAAACCAAAATTATTTGACAGGGAAAAACGGTAGGAGAAATATTTCTCATTCGTCTACTTCTATTCCAGAAAATAAAGAACAATGTTTAAATTGCCAAAGAAATCATATGATTTTCCGCTGTGATCGATTTCGTAAATTGACCAGCGCACAACGCGTTAGCCGTGCTAACCAATTAAAACTATGTCACAATTTTCTTAAACAATCGCATAAAACTGTAGACTGTAAAAGTGAATTTAGATGTTTCATTTGTGGGAAATTGCATAATACTTTACTTCACGTTGATACTTCACATCCGTCGCGCGCCTTATGCGCTGAGCCATCGACCGCCCTTGCGTCGAGCGGCTCAGATGAGATTACGTCACCCAATATTGTTTTGCTCGCGACTACAGTAGTTAGTGTAAGGCAGTCTTTCCCAAAGTGGGCGATAACGCCCCCTTGTGGGCGCTGCAGGTCTCAAGGGGGGCGGTAAGAGACCCAGAAAGAAAATGGGGACGTTGTGTAGAGGCGGGGGGGAGTGATTTGTTATTTTATTTAGCTAGGAGGCCTCTTAAACAACGACTGCAAGAGCTCTCGACTCACAACAAAAACTTGTGAACATCAACTAATATGAATTAAAAGATTGCTTAAACTCGGTTCTATATTTCTCTCCGCGTAGTATATGAACTACGCCGTAGGACGTAAGTAGTTCATATATCTGTGCTATTTTATTGAATGTAGAAAAAATGAAAATCATGTCAATCGGTCGCTCCGTTTCGTAATGAAAACAAACAAATAAATGAAAAGGCAACAGACACACTTTCGCATTTTTAACAAGTTTTTGTTAAATAACCCGAATTGTGCATTCCTGTATCAGTCGGCTGTTTCATTGAATTGTTGAGTACCATTGAGCGTCGAATGAGATAAACGAGTTTATGCATGTTTGTTTTATTCCTGTCGGTGCGAGCTGCTTAAGCATTCCTATATAAACAATGTAATATTTATTTTATTTTCATTTGTGGTTTCGCGCGCAATAGATGAGTAGTACTTACGCCTCCTCTACACTACTCGCGAAGTTAACGTATTTCTCAAAGCAAAACAATGTCGGAATGTGAATAAAATGCATCCAGATAAGAAAGACAAGAATGTAGCATATTTTCAAGACCTAGAGAAGAAGTATAATACTCAGCCAAGTGTAGCAAAACTATTTTCGGCGGCTGCTAAGCAAGATGACGACGGACTTCGAGCTTCGTACAATATCTCTTTGTTAATTGCTCAAAAAGGCAAACCACATAACATCGGAGAAGAGTTAATATTGCCAGCAATAAATGAAGTAATAACTACTGTGCTTCATAAACCGGCCGCAGATATTATCCGAAAAATTCCTTTGAGTAATAATTCTGTGCAAAGACGAATTGATGAAATGGCTGAAAACATTGAAGAGCGATCACCTGAGGACAAGTCAATTCTCAATTCAGCTCGATGAGTCCACTTTACCAACTAATGAAGCATTGTTGTTGTCTTACGTGAGGTTTATTAAAGATGAGAAAATATGTGAAGAACTATTATTTGCATCAAAGCAGTCAATAAAATCCGCAACAGCTCTTTGAATGATAGATTATTTCAT
>NJDC01004020.1:0-19378 GCA_002245475.1 Calephelis virginiensis
CCTGAGCCGGGGCCCTCAGTAAGCAAAAGGCCCTGTTGGGATACTATTGAAGGTGTCTGATTCGGACTAGATATCGGAAAGGAGAATGCGGTGTCTGATGTCCACATCCTGCCGAACTCGCAGGTTTCTTCTATCCTGAGAAGAAACTTCAGTAGGTTCTTATGTAATTCGGACTTAATATAAAAATTATTATTATTTGGTATTTAATATAAAAATTTACAAATCCGATAGTGTATTTATTTTTCTACTCCCCATAAACTTGTTAAAAATTATATTGTAGGTAACATGAAGTAATATTACTTAAGTAACATTTACCCATACGCAGTTAAGTTCCACATTTTGTTCACCGCTAGACTTACTATTTGACTTTACATTAAAACATTATTTTGCTGTTTTTAATTAAGCAATTAAATTACTAATTTGTATTGCGTGCGCGACGGTACCCATGCGCAGCTATCCCCTCCACGTTTCGCTCAGCGCTAGAGTTTCGTGCCGCGACCTATACAATAGTTGTTCTGTGTTGAGACTTGTACTTGAGATTAACCCCCGACAATTCGGTTTTCACGAAGGCGAGTGGCTTCACTGGCTTTTACTTATGGTAAACTCGTATTTATATATAAGTATTGTCAAGTGTATGTGAGAGCGAAATCGGTATAGGTAGCATAAAAATCAATTGTAATTTTGTGTACAACTTAGGTAATCGCCTCTGTGGTCTATTGGTCCGGTGTCTTCTCCGGTTCGGACTTCTAGATTTCTCGGGTCCGATCTCCGGGTCGGGTAACAAAAATATTTAGAAATTTTGTATTTTTAATTATTTAATAAAAATGGCGCTGCCCGGGATTGGATATGTGCCCGGTTGAAGATAGGCTTGTCACCGTTTACATTGTGGGACTTGGTGTCGTAGGTGGCCTGGTTACACCACTGCCTACCTATTTGGGGATATGGGTGGGAGGGTATCATCTTAATGTGACAAGGGGCAGGGAGGGATCGAAAGCCTTGTGACGTCACATTATAAAATACTAGAACACGAAATTTATATGTGAACAAAAAACTTTGAACAGATAATTCTTAATCTATATTTATTAATAATTTCGAACTCTCGCTATAAGGTTATCCCTTCCGTAACAACATTTGATTCCTAGAGCCATGTTGCAATACAAGTGAGGCACTAAAGTTTACGAGCTTTAGTTAATTAATTTGTTGCTTATTGTTTCCTTACTAATTGCTTATTCTATTTTTTATCAGAACTACTTCGACTTTATGTTGATTTTATTAAATATTATTTAATAAAAATAACTAAAAAATGAAAAGTTTTCTTTTAATTATTTTTAGATAGGTACATGCGTAAGTTTGAAAAATGTGTGACGGGACGGGGACGGGGTTCTAAAAATGTGACAACCTGTGACAAGGAGGTTCGAAAAGTTGTAAAATTCGCGTGACGTAATTTATGGATGGCCCCTTATAAAATATGACATTTGTTCCACTGTATGACAACGCTATTATTATATTCTGAAGTGAAAAATAAGAAGCTAATAAAATTGAAAATAAACTACAACTAATTCGTTAGTAATTAAAAAATAATAATTAAAAATTAACTATCAGTAACATTTTATGCTTAAATCTTTAAAACTACGCAACGGATTTTCTTGACGAATTAAAGATTTTTTGGGAATTGACGACAAGGGAAATTGACAAATTAACGAAAATGACGAGTTAGTTTACATACCAATGCAATATGTATAAATATTAACCTTTTAATTCAATTAGTCAAGAAGGATGGTCTTATGCTACTAAAACCGAACTTTCGTACAATTAAAGTTCACCTAATGTTTACTTGGAAAAGTGTTAACTACATGATACAATTTATTTACAAACACTTGTACTTTGCACAATATATTTTTATTTTTTTATTTTTATGACTTAGCCAACAGGTTTCGCTATACAAGCATCATCAGGGCTATATAACAACTACAGTTTTGTTGAAAATAATACCGCCTAATAGTCATCCTCAAAATCGGGAAAATGAAAAAAAAAATAAAATGAACCAAAATATTTATGATTCAGGCAGTAAAGTTATGTTTGATAAAAGAAGATTGCACAGTATATTCTGTGAACCGCATTAAGGTTTTTACACAAAAATAGACAAAAAATAAGAAGTTTTGGAGGTTCCCCATTCTAATCATTTACACTAAATTCTTTGTCAAAACTTATACGTGTGGGTTATCTAGATGGATATATCTTCAAAAATGATATTGAGGTTTCTAATATATTGTTTTCTAAACTCAATAGTTTGCGCGAGGGTCACTTCTAAAGTGGTAAAAAGTGTGTCCCCGCCCCCTTGTCAATTCTAAAATAAGAGAACAATGTAACTTAAAAAAAATAAGTGGTCTGCGTTACCATGTAAACTTCCATCGAACATTGGTATGTATGAGATCTAGTAAATAGTTTTTTTAATACATCACAAATCGTAAACCACAATTAACATTCAATTTAATCAAAGTACGCAAGTTCCTAACTTCCCATCCTCGAGCGGGCAGACACGAGAGAAAAACTTTTTTATTGCCACTTGCTGCTCGGAACCCATCATGGGCGAGTCTGACTGGCCCTTTGCTGCTTTTTTTGCTTTTATAAACCTATTAACTAATTACTAATTCCGAATGTTTATAATTATTTACCTAAAGCTGTACACAAAATTAAATTTGACTTTTTATGCTAAACATGCCGATTTCGCTCCAATGCACACTTTGACAATATATACAGACACGCGTTTACCACGAGTATAGGCCACTCGCCTTGGTGAGATGCAAGAGCTATACCTACCTACTTCCATCCATATTCGCATTATATATCTGCTTTGCAAATCTTTCATTACATTCTTTCCACGTGACCGACCCAGCGGAGAATGCCCTTTCTCATTTTAATAACAACCCCCTTTTTTATCCAAATCTTTCGCGGATTTCACTGTTATGAAAGCGGACAGCGAGCGTTACACTACAGATTTTCAGAAGGTCTCTCATTTCGACAGCGTTTATCCTACTCTCATGCTTTTTCTGACATATCCAACACTCGCTTCCATACAACAACGTTGGGAGAAAAAGCACAGAATTGTGCAAAACGAGTTTAGCACTTTGACTCAAAACCTCGCCTTGCAATAGCTTACAAAGACATTCAAGCCCTAAAAGCAACTTTAGCCCAGTCGCCAATTATTGATAGTAAAGTTAGTTTTTTGCTTTTGACAGTAAATCAAATTATCTATGTAAAAGTACGTATGTCATACGTCATACATCACATGTCAAGATTATTGAAGTTATACTTCTTTTGGCGCGGTTGGGAAAAATGATGAGAGTGAATTTTTACGATGCGGGCGCACACCGACAGATAAATGTGACAGTCTGAAGTTAGTTGCTACCGACAGAAAAAAGCAATACCCTAAAGTTAGTTGCGAACCTTTTTATTTGGTATTTTTGGATTGTTACGCCAAAGAAGTATAAATTCTTACGTGCGTACATGAGTACACACACTCTTTTTTTAACAGTTTGGCTATTCTCACCCAAGTAGTTGTCACGTCACTATGCACCCACATCTGCTCGGTGACGAGACTCTTGAGCACGACGTGTTCGTCAGCAATGGCTTTGGTGAGTGGCTGGAGGCCGGCGCTGTGGTCGGGCACCGCCACCGCCAGCCGCAGCAGCCGCCCGCTCGCGCCCAGACCGCGCTGGATCGTGCGAGCTAACAGGCTACTGTCTATGTTGCCACTCGATATCACACACACCGCTCTGTTAATCACAATAGATTAGTGCAGACGGAGCAAACATTACGGAAGTTCACATAATCTACATTTTTGTTGGTTATTTTGACCTTGGTTCGCCTCTTACGAGCTACCTGGCAGAAAGTCAGATGGTCCATTTTACACAGGAGACCCGGACCAACACGGGGTAAATATCCACATTCGCGTTTCATGTCTATTTTCTCAATTTTTCCATCTGCCATTCCTTCCACATAGGTAACCATACCAAAGGCCTCCCTCTCTAAATTTTACGCAATACTTTTTTCAGGGATTACTTTTATTTATGATCTTACTGTTACGAATGCGGTTAGCGAGCATAACACCACAGATTTTCCATAGTGCACATAGTAGATCGCATTTTTCCTACTTTACTGCTTTTTCTTACACGCCCAGTTCTTTCTCCAACAAAGTAACGTGTAAATAAGCATAGAAATATGCAACCTATTTCACTATTGCCAGACATATAACTGTACTAAAAGCTGACGATATTTTTTGCGTGGACGCGCTCATCTTTCACAACTACCAATTTCGTGCCTTTTTTATAATTTAAAAACAAACGAAGTACAGACCCTAACCAGCCCAGTTAGGTAGACTATGAGCGCGTATGCAGGATTAGTAATTAACTCGCTCGTGTGGCTGTTGATAGTTGAAGTTTATAGGAAAAATATAAAGAAAGTCACCGTTTCCCTCTCAACTCTGGCACCAGTCCCTGCATGACCGCCGCCAGCGCGCACACTCCCGCGCCGTCCACCACGAGTCGCTCGCGCTCCAGCATGCTGATGATTGCTCTGGCGATGTAAGCTTCATCTACTACTAGCTGAAATGAAGACACATGACTTTTATTTTTTATATTATTACTAACATATGATATTTATCGGAAATAAAATGTAGTATATGAACGATTATTTAAAAAAAAACATTGTTATTCTTATTTAGTAGATATAGGTGTGACGGCGGACAAGCACGCTGCTCTTTTGACGGTAAGAGACAAATGTTGCCTATTAAATAATCTTGTTTACATATCAGTTTTGAAATTTTTTGATTTGCCATTCTTTCCGCATGAGCGAACCAATGAAGTACTTTAACCACAACGCTTTCTATTAAACCCACTTTCTCTTTGATCTCGCTGTTGCGAGATTCAATCAGCGAGCGTTACAATTAAAACGAAGAGTTTTCGTTGTCATTTCGACCACATTTATTTTACTTTAATGTTTTTCCGACTTCCCTACCTCGAGGGGTAATTTTCAATTTAGTGTCGTAAAATATTAGAATACAACTAGCGGTCGACATCTTCCATCATAGGTGCATCTAAATTCCAAAATAGCCGGCCTTATTGCTGTAGAGCAAAATCTTTCACTTTTTTTCAGCTTTGATTTAATCTGAAAAGTGGTTCTAAATTTTTTAACACCGCAGTCAAACTAGTGTGTAAATCTCTGTAATTTATTTTTTTAATTAGAATGTGTTTCGATTGCATTTATCTCTCTCTACCCGGGTAATAATTTTGAAAAGAAAATCACGCACCATTCTGTCCAGCCTCCCCTTGATTGTGGCAAAAGCATTATCACCAACGATAGATGCGTTGAGACCTTGCGCTAAATTTGGAACCACGGGCACTGTAACGGGCTTTCCTGCTTGCAGCGCTCTCATCATTTTCGGAACTTTTGAACTTTCAGCCCCCTATTAAACAGAAACACTAAAATCACATTAAGTTTGATTATAGTATTGAAACTTCATAACGCGACCCAGATATATGTTAATCTGACACTAAAACGGATATCGCTAATCGCACTGAAACCTTGAAATATCACCGACCGGAAATGCGGCAGCAGTGTGTTAAGTCCGCCAAATGCTTTCGGAATTCTTTTACATAATCCCGCGTCGAAATTTTGAACGCTGCGAATCTACATAATAATTTATATAGTATAATGTGATACTTTGGGCCCCTTTTTACTAAAATTTTTACAGTTTTATTTCTTTAAACTATTTATAATTCGGCTAATTGCATTTGTTGAATACTTAATCATCTTATTTACATTAAGGACGCGGATTGTGAAAAAAAAGTTGATAAAAGCTGAAGCCTGAAACATTTATAACGATTTAGTATTACATCTATTTACATCTCTATGAAAACATAAATGTGAAAACGTGAGCAAGTTCGACAAAATAAATATTTAGAAATATAGATATTTAGGTGTGTGTGCGTGTGCGTGTGGATTAAAGTCTGGTGCCTTATATTCTAGACCAGGGGTAGGCAAATTCTTTTGACCGCGGGCCGGTAAATTAAAAAAAATCTAGTGGCGGGTTAGTAAATTAAAATTACTCTTGCGGCGGGCCGGTTAATTAAAACACCAAAAAAAAATAGCAGTAAATATTACGATTATAAAACGTTGTATAAAGATAACATAGGGCATTTTTTTAATTTTACAATCCTTTATTAAAATAAAATCTATTTATTTTTAATTTATTTATTTAGGTCTTAACATATGAAATACGCAATATATATGTTGGAAGTATCGATTCAGTATCTTAATTGTTCAAATTTCAATAGTCTTTTAATATTTGGAGCATTAATTTTTTTAAGGAAGTTCATATTTTTTCTAAAAAAGACCCTCGGCGGGCCGGATTAAAACCTCTCACGGGCCGGATCCGGCCCGCGGTCCGTAATTTGCCCACCACTGTTCTAGATAAATTTAAATTGAAAACATTCTATGTTTTTTTACATAAACGTGACCTAATCATGTTAATAATATAATCTATAACACTGTGATGAGCAAAGATTATGTACTTACTACTTATTCATTGTGTAAAAATTACACATTGCATCTGCATACCTACTAGAGATATAAAAAAGTCGAGTTTGTTAAAACAACTTTACTTCAAACAAAAGAAATGCTGGGAATCGGGACCGATTTTGTTTTAAATTTGGTTTTTTGAATTCGTCTTATTTCCTTATAGCCGAATAACTACTAAAACATTTTAAAAATCAATAAACGAAGTTCGCCGGGACAGATTGTAATATTTTGTATCATAAATGCATATTATATAAATTTTAAATCACGAAATAATTTTAATTTTCTATAAACAGATGGCGCTGAGCATATTTAGCTCGCGCAAACATGTGTTTAAATAGATTGGTCTTAGATGTCAGTAGTACTTTTTTGAAGTACCGCCTTATTTATTCTTGCACTTTTAGAAAGTAGCAACCCTATTAAGGAACGCTACGTTTGAATTAAATGTAATTAAAAGTTAAAACAGTACACTCCTTTAAGTGGTGAACTAGGGATGGGTGGGATTAGTTCCACCTGTTCCTATTTCCTAATCCCAATAAATACCTAATCCATTGAATCCACTTAACGGAATTAGCTTGAAATCCAGAAAAATGGAGCAAATGGCAATTGCCATTAAAACTTATTAGGTAGTAATTGCGTTCCTTAGACATATTTAGCTCAAAATCCCTATCAATCTCGATCAACCTTAATCTATTTCTATCTCTCTTTATCTCTTATAGAGAGAGGGACAGACAGAGAAACATGCGCACGCCGCACAGCTTACAATAGCTTACTATATCAAAAAGTGTCGTGGACAACTTTTCGTGAGATTTTTTTCCGTCTAGCCCCCTTTCTCAACGCGCAATAACGAACTTCGTTCCAAAAAGAAATAACATACATTACAACATTCTATAATTCTTAAATTTAAAAAAAAAAACAACAACCCTCAACATAACGTGCAATATAGCTACGAACCGTCTCGACCACATCAGCTTTCAAACAAAAAAAATCGCATCAAAATAGGTCCATCCGTTTAAAAGTTATAATGTCACAGACAGACAGAGACATACACACACACACACACACAAAGACACGCACGCACACACAAAGAGACACACAGACACGCAAAACTAATAATTACACCCATTTTTCGTCGGGGGGTTAAAACCAAATTTACCAAATTATATTATTAGATGTTGTATAATATAACACTGTATATAGGTATTTAATTGAATTCACTGGACAAAATGAAGTCCACGGATCGGTGCCAGACAAAAACTTTAAAACGCGCGTTCCACGTTCCTTGTATCGGATTAGGTAGGTATTGGATTTAATATTTTGCGCGTTCCAAATTCCTTGTATCGGATTAGGTACGTATTGGATTTAATATTTTGTAGTCTGTGGGAACGGGATTAGGTGAATTCCGTGGAACGGTAATGTAATATTTTTAGATTAGGTACGACCTAATCCCGGAACCTAATCTGATATTTATGCCTCACCTCTATAGTGAACTGTTATTATTATTATTTAATATACATCGTAGAGTAGGGGCGCAATACCGAACCATTGACGCAATATCGGTATTCATTGTAGAAAAATCCCGGTATTTTCGCGATTTGAATAAAAACGTCGATTAACTAAACTAGTCCACCCGTCTAGAATCACAGACACCTTAACAGAAAAATGAAGGAGATTTTTCAGTTTCTAAAGTTTATTTAATATTACAGTTTCACCTTGCGTCATCACAATATTTTTGATAAAATTTGATGTAGGTAATTTATAGCCAGATTGTGCCATGATTCGTCTTTGATTTTTTGAAGTAATAAAAAACTGAAATTTAGATCATCATAAAGTGTTTTAGGTCAACTATTAGAGCTAGTAAAATAATCTGTCAATTACTACCGCCTCACCTATTCGTGCCTTCATAACGTAGTGCTTACCGATGACGTGGGCCGGTTGGAGGATAAGGTAGCTGGTAAATTTACTTTTGTTTGAGGGCTAATATCCCGGCCGCAGGTTGGCAACAAAACCATTACTGTCTTTGGTGTCTCTGGGCGACCTGAATTTCTAAGCATCAGTAAAACCGTTTGCTTGTTCGCCTTCCAATATCCTAAAAGAATTATGTTACTGAATACCGAAAATACCGAACGTCTCGGTTTTAGCGAAATGAAAACCGGTATTGCGAAGACCTATATTTGGTCCGGTATCCCGGTATTTTCGGTATCCGGGATCATAGTATGCGACCCCTATCGTAGAGCTATGTCAATCATTCATTTGTAGTGATCCCATCTCCGCAAAATATTGAAAGTATCGATAGTCGATACTGACCAAGTATCGCATCAAAATATCGATACCGATAAAAGTTTCGAATAAAACTGTAAAAGATGTTAAGAGATAAAGAAAAAATAAAAGAATTCTGTACGTTGAAGATATTTATAAAAAAAAGTCTAGGCCACTAAAGCTATATCGCAATTCACGGAGCAAAATATCCAATTTTTTTTGTAATTTTTGTGTGTCTGTCTATTTCCCGGCTACGATTCACGCCAAAGTCTGACCATTCAGGTATTTCGTTTTGCGGTACTCTATGTTCCGAGGAAAGTTATAGCAAACTTTTTCATAGCGTTTGACTAAGCGCTCCCGTGGAAGAACGAAAATAAAAACATGGCTATACCTAATTGATGAACGCTCTCTCCGATTTCGTTTATTCCTATTTTGTTTGATAGGCTACGCATTATTGTTTGTCTTGAGAATATTTTTCTAGGCCGTAATTGTTTGCAGTTTAGAATTTACAGACATAAAATTCTCGACATAAATAATTGTTTAATTGTCTTTGATAACTTGAAACGTAGAGTACGTTAACACATTTGAACGTAGTATAGGTCATTTGAACCTGGTGTATAAATTTGTTACACGCATACAATTTACATATCGACATAAACTCACGACAAATTCCTCGCGTAGTAGATAGAGATTGTGTTTAAGGATTCTGTAGAATCACTATATATCACATAACATAAATTTAAGCTAATCGAGGAAAATTTTTAAGCATCCAGAAAATACACTATTCACTAACTTTTCATGAGTATTTGTGTACTTGAGCAGTTCAATGTTAAAGAAAGCTCTATTGTTAATTAATCAATGTTTATTTATTAGTTAATAATTGGTATCAAAATTTTGGATTTTTTTTCTATTTGATACATTGGATCGATCCAGTATCGTGTAAAAGTGTGACGTTTTTAATAACATAAAAACTTTTTTTTTATATTGACCAAGATTTAGGTAATAATAAGCTACGCAAAAAAGTAACTGGGATAGTTGCCCTGGGTCCTAGCGATTTTAGCTTTTAATAAGCGTGTGATTGCAGAAGTATTGGAGGGCACAAATATTCTTAACGTTTTAATTAACATGGGGATGTTTGTAGAACATCTCTGAATGTTCTACAAACGACTTCACAAATACAAAAATATACAAACTTTCTCTTAAACAAAAGTTTTGATTAATACTGTTTGAAATACCAACATACACTACGAGTCCGCTATGAAACACAAATTATAAAGACTTATGTATATATAACTATAAAATTTCCAGAAGTTATAAATTTTCAGACGTATTGACAGTTGACGATATCATAGGAGTACTCGTAGAAGTCTCCATTTCTAATTTAAACATGTCGAAAATTTCAGTTTAGGCTTCGGCACATACCTGGAGACACTCATTTTTTTTTAATTTGGAGACTTAAAATATTTTTTTTGTTAATATTCTACCTTTTTAAAATGTTGGAAAAGCTTTTTTTAATATTTTGGATTTAAATTCTGAATCTAAATGACTTGTTTCGTTGGTAGCTTTTGGTAGATTATATAGTAAATTATCGAGAAAAGATTATTGCATGTTGCATACTTTTGTTCTGTGGTAAAATTTTTGGTGCTTTCGTATGTTGTTTTAAAATGGAACATGCAGGATCACTTATATGAACAAATCTTTGCAAAATACAAAATGTAGAGTTCCAAATGTAGAGAGAGATTAAATAAATGATTTTTAAGAATTAAGCATGGGGAACTTTACACTATTGAGGTACAATCGAAAAAAAAGTTGGTACAATCAGGTACAAACGATTTGAAGCCCTTTCCGATATTAAAACTGAACTGATTTTCAAGAGTTTTGCATGCTAAGTTTACGAGGGTGTTAGGAGATACTATGTACCTATGCCTGAATCGTTTTTTCTCTAACCACTGGCATGTACACTATGTCAATACTTTTACACTCATTATTGACGCGTAGAAGCCAGCAGTCTAAAAAGTCACTTTTTCACTGATCAAATTATTAATTAAATTATCAAGTCAAAGCTGAATTTGCTTTGACTATTCATTATCAAAAACGATTGCAGTCAATTTCTTGACTTCAATGTTCAAATTTAAGCTCAATCATGTTAAATAGTTTGATGTATGACGATTCCTTTGAGCCTAATATATTTGAAGTGAACTCATTATATTAATGTTAAAACAATAACATGTTAATCCTCTTACAGCCTCTTGTATTTATTAGCACGCAGAATCATTTTCGGTAATTTTGTTCAATATTTCGACAAAATAGATATAACATTAAAAAAGGTGAGTCGAGTGCATTTGATGACAGGTGCCATACAAACGGGAGCTATTATTACAAGCACAATAAAGAATTCAAACAATCATATTAACCTAAATAATTATTGCTTTCAATGATATCTCAAAAAGTTTCTATACTTCTTATCGTCGGTGCTTGGTGGAATTCCATTCTTGATACAATTTATTTACAAACACTTGTACTTTCCACAATATACTTGTAAAGCGAAACCGGTTGGCTAACCTATAAAAATAAAAAAATAAATATATATATATATTGTGGAAAGTACAAATGTTTGTAAATAAGTTGTATCATATCTCAAAATACCGATTCTTTTTCTATGAACTTATCGCCAAATGAACGCCGCAAAGAATATTCTCAAAAAGACGATTTTATTTTAGATTCCCAAATGCAAATAAGTAAGAAAACATGCGCTTCACTACTTCTACTACTACTGTCACTGTTCGTCAGCTGAACCACAGGACCTCATAATGCCAGAGCTTCAACCAGTTGGCTGCAAGCGCCGCCCCGCATTTGTATAATCAGTTTATTGAAATTTTATTTTAAAACAGCCGTTCTTAACAATCCTTTTTTTTTTCAAACAGTAAATTCTAGTTTTCAAATTGTAATTGTTGTTGTTGCTGGGCTTCGATAACAATTCCATACATTTATTTATGGGATAGAAGTGCAAACAAATGCATGGTCCTCACGATGATAAAAAAACGTGAGCATTTAAGTATACTATGTATTAATGTTACGGTTGCGTCGCTGCGCCGCGGCCCGCGCTGTAGCCGCAATAGGCGTGCTGTACAAATTTACTGGTAGCCGTACGCCCCAGACGAATCAAACCAAATAAATACAACGTCTATGTAAATTGTAGATGGCGCTGTACACTTCTAAATCACGCTATGGTATAACTTAAACAGGAATATTAAAGTAAATTATAAATATAGCCCAAGCTGTAGGGTAGCCGGTAAACTTATGCTATTTTTGAAACAGTACACTCAACAAGTAGTGAACTGTTCTTTACTGTTCAATAAGCTATGCTATAAATATAATATATACATAATAATGTCGTGGAGTTGAATTGGAAGTTGGAACTTAGATAATCTAAGATAGATTCCATCAAGAGAAGAGATAGAAGTTAGAATTGTTGTCCGTTGGAACATTGATGATAAAGGAGAAAGTTTCTAGGAGTTGGAACTTAGATTACTTAAATTAGGAATTCTCGTTCTATCTAGAGATTTGTTGGATTCGATCTACTTTCATCTGTTCCTAATCCACATAAATAACTAATCCAGTAAAGTAGTTGGCATATAATTCAGAAAGATAGAGCAGTTAGTATTTAAAACTAATAACTGATTGAAAAAGAGTGCGTTATTTAATTTTTTTTATCGCGAAATCAGTATCTGTGTCACTAATCAGCTAATAATATGTAGTCATTCCTTAAACTAATAATTATATTATGAGTAAGTATTAAATTGGTTTGGCACTGACTTCAAACCTAGTTTATTAGTTAATATAGCACTTATAACTACTAGGTATACAATTAATAATAAATATTTATTATTTTTTACTTTTAAAATCGGTGCATTTTAACGTAGTTATTTTTATTTAATACTTTTAAGTTTATTTCTGGTATGAATTAATTTAATAATATTATAAGAAAATATCTTTATAGTATGGTATAAGGCTATATCTATACTTATAAAATAATCTGTCCTTACTGACTGATTCATCATAGCTGAGCAAAAACTGTTCGAGGTACAGCCATGAAATTTGGTGAGTAGATGTTTTTTTTATTGAATTTACGTCTACTAAGGATGGAATTTTGGAAATTCTACCCCAAACGGAGTTGAAATAGGGGTTAAAATTTTGTATGGAATATCCTTAATTTGTTAAGTTAGAATCATAAAACTTTAGTTTAATTCTACTTATTAAAAATAAGTAAGTAGATACGTATTTAAGTATTTCTGGAAATTCTAAGGGGTTGAAATAGGGGTCCAAAGTTTATATGGAAAATCTACATTTTTAAGTTAGAAACATGAAATTTTATTTTTTGGCTACTTATTTATTATTAGTAGTAGTACTTAAGCGTTTCTGGAATTTCTACCCCTAACAAAGGACAAGACACAAGGCTCTCCTGACGGTAAGAGATAATCGTGACCTATAGACACCATAGATGATAAAGGTGCGTTGCTGTCCTGTGGCCAGGATGTTAGGCCTATTTTGCAAGTGTATTGGCTACCCTATCTTCCGGGCCGGGACATGCCAGAGTCACTATGGCGGCAGGAATAGGTAAGGCAATGGATCCCTAACTTGTGAATTTGCCATTTGCTTGCAGACCTCAAATCACCGGAAAATAATTTTCGTTTCATTTTAACAAAACTTGTGTATGGTACAGTGGAAAAATATGTGTCAAAGGTTTCTTACGTAAACTAGACAGGAGCACTTGAGTTTCTTGCAGGCGACCAGAGTAGCCGCCAGCAGTGCGCCGTTAGCCACCGGGACTATCACCGCGTCAGCTTCTGGCAACTGTGTCACGATCTCTACACCGACGGTCCCCAAACCACCCATTATCAGAGGATCGTCTGGACTGTAATGAGGAAGACATGTTACTAAAAAGTAAAATGTCTACTAGTGTCTTGGTAGTGTCGCCTCTGTGGTTTGGCGGTCCAGGTGCTGGACTTTACGGCATGAGGTCCCGGGTTCGATTCCCGGTCGGGCAACAAAAAGAAAATTCGGTTTTTTCCAATTTTCTAATAAAAAAAACGTTGCTCGGAATTGGATATGTACCCGGTTGGCGATAGGCTAGCCACCTATCACATTGTGGGACTTAAAGTGTCTTCGGCTAGTCGTGGGTGCTCTGGTTGAGCCTCTCCCTACCACTTCGGGGATATGGGCGGTAAGATACTTTTTTGAAGATTCTAGTAACTTGGTTAAAACCGCGGTTTATCTAAAAATTAGTTTAGTATTAAATAAGGTCATTATAATCTTACTACACAGTCGTAAATATTTCAGCCTTATGACATTACATACATATCTTCACGCAAAGTCCCTTACGGGGTAGGCAGAGAGTATCGAGTGCCAAACCTCACGATCCTGACAAACCTGTCTAGCTTCTTTCACATTAATTACCCTTTTCATACAAACATGCCGGTTTCGGAGACTCTTGCCACCACCATCGGATAATATCCGAGTGATCTGATCGTGGAATGTCCATCTTGGTCTCCCCGGGTACCTACATCTATCCACATTCGTATTGTATATCCGCTTTGTCAATCTTTCATCTGTCATTTTTTCCACATGACCGGACCAGCGGAGCATGCCCTTTCGCATTTTAACACCAACACTTTAAAATTTACCAACATTACCTAAATAATAATAAAGGTTTACTACGAACAACGAACTGTGAACGAAAATTTGTAGTTTTTTTTTGCCTTCCATATGGATTTCCTGATAGTAAGAAATTAACGTTGCCTAAAAACACCAAAGGTGATAATGGTGCGTTGCCAACCTGAGGCCGGGATGTTAGGCCTCAAGCAATAGTAAGCATACCGGCTACCTTATCCTCCCAACCGGAACACGTCAACGGCAAGTGCTAACGTTATGGCGGCAGGAATAGGTAAGGCGGTGGTACTAGAATGGGCAAGTTGCTGCGACACTCTACCACCTAGTCCGATATCATGGTGTTAGTGACGGTAAGACTATGCTCGCCTTTTACGAGCTGCCTAGCAGGACGGCAGGTGGTCTATTCTTCAAAGGATCCAGGTACTTAGGCCTTACATCTTGGCCATAGGACAACGACGAACCTGCAACTCAACATCTATGGTGTGTACGGCCAAGATTGTCTCCCACCATCAGTAGAGCCGCATGCTTGTTTGCTGACCTCTCACAAAAAAAAGACCTACTGCTAGTCAGATAAAGTAAGAGGCGAGGCGAATAAAACGGCAGCGCTTGCGAATGTAGTGTTACACATTGAGGCTAAGGTAGAACTCAGGTTGGTAATGCACCATTAATATTTGTGGTTTTTAAGCGATAACTATTGCTCATCATAAAAAAATTACGTTATTTATATATATGGTCCTTCCAAAATGTGTTCCAAAGTTTAGACAAAGTTTAGCATATCTTTTAAAAGATATCCACATGAAAAAATTGTGACCCATATGACTTGGTTTTTAATTTTTATGTTATGGTACATTTTCTCCTATTTTACTCCTTACCTACAAAATGTTTTTTTTCATTGTACTAGGTAAAGTCCAAGTTACCTAAGTAGGCACTTACTAAGGTCCTAATTGGTAAAATTATAGAAAATGCCACCAAACTTGACCAATTTTGCTCAATGTTCACGTGATGGTTCTTTTGTCATGACCTCGCTTGCTTTTAAACGGCATGCGAGTCTCACCTAAACAGAATCTGTTGGGTGTCTCGGATTGCTTTCCTGGCGTAATGAGTGGAGTCCTCCAGTGTGTCACCGCAAAAGATAACTTCGGCGCCGAGCTCGGAGCAGCGGCGCGCGTGAGCAGCTGGAGCGTGGCTCGGCAGCACCACACTTACCTGACATGAACAATTTAATACACTACAAATGCTGCTAGCTACCCAAACAAAAAGCAATTTCGCCGTGTTGGTTTCGGCCAGCTGAGTAGAATGGACCATCTGTGTCTCTGACAGGCAGCTCGTAAGAGGCGAGTACAGATTAAATATTTCATTAAAAACAAGAACATTGGTGGTAGAGTGTTATGCAGCAATTTGGCCACGTAGGAATCCACCGCCTTACCTATTCTTGCCGCCACAATGAGCCTAACATGTATCGATCCGTAAAGCCTACCTTTAGCCTTTAGCCGGAAGATTTAAATAATAGGCTCAGAATTCTGTCCAAAGGACAGCGACCCATCTTAAACATATTATATATAGTGTTTAAAGGCCATATTTGTCTCTTACCATCAGGAGAGCCACGTGCACATAAAATAAGAATAGTTTGAATCTTACAGTAAAAATAGAAAAATCTTAACTCGCACCTGAAACCAAAATTTTTAACTGTAAACACGCCTTATATATCAATGTAGAAAAGGCCGCCTGCGTTATTTTTCGGTAACTTTAGACCTTAGAATGACACGCTTTAGACCTTAGCCTGCAAGCAGGCAACTCTTTTGATAGCAAAAAACGAGCGTCGTCTATGTACTTTTATCGTATCTAGTTGCTGGTACCTCGTTGACTTCGAGCTGCGATCTCAGATCTTGTGTACAAATCCACTGACTACTTTATCCTCCAGCACATTACACGACTTTGGAAAACCCTAAAACTTATATTTTTTGATAGTAGATGAAACAGTGCAAGTGACCGGCTCTCCTGTGTAGTATAGACCATCTATCTTCTTACAGGTAGCATCGGAGCTATGTCATAATGTTTTTTGGTGGTGGTATTCAGAAGGCCAGAGGAACATTGGCTGCTGTATAATACCTACTGATATATAAAAGGGTTCCCGCAGTGTAACATTAAAATGCGGGGAAACAACATCTGGTATAACATAACATTACCGGTACACCTAGAGAATTTCCATGGTATGCAGTGGCTAGCGCAGTATCCCCGTTCGACGGCACAATCACTCCTCTGGTGCTCACATCCTCAAACCTCGCCACGAGTGCGTTACGAATACCCCGCTCTGCGCAACTGTAGTTTATGGGCAAATTTAAGTTTAATATTATTTTTAGTTTGTATTAATGAAAGGGACTTTTCTTGATGTTAAAAATGTTGCAGAAGATAATATAATAACTTACTTAGGTTAACATTTTTTCAGAATTTTGTTTGTTTTTAGGTTTGTCAGTTTGCGAATGAAACAAAGTTTTGAAACAATTATTAAACTGTTTTTTGAAAACTTAGCAATTTTTCATCAAAATCGTTATAATAGCAGCGAAAATATGTTTCAAGGAAGATAGTGGCTACCTAAGCAAAAGTGCATATTTTTCTTTAGGTGAACTTTGAAAAATATTTGTAATATTACAAACGATTAATGGATTTTTTCTATGCCTGAGACTTGTTTCCATTCAAAGTACTTAATTTAACTGTTACCTTCCAGTGTATTGCAGATTTTCACATTTCAAGTAAATATTATAGTCCATGAATTTGCTTAATTTAGATTCCTGAAATCAAAATAATCACAATCGTAACATTATTCTTCTCACGAGGTAGAATGTAATAACTGATTACTAAGTATATTGACAAATATGTACAGCCCCTTGCAGACTAGACAGAAAGTATCGAGTCTTTAGACCTTGCTGATTTCCTCCACGTTACTGAATTCGTTTCACACAAACACGCTTATTGAAGATGGCTCAGGAAATCACCTTCGGATAAAACCCCAAGGATTAGGTACGTGGTTTATCAACTTAGACCTCGCAGGGCGCATACCAAAGACAATGTAGTCACCATTTACGTTTTAGTACCTACCTACACCCATCCACATTGACATTGTACATCTGTTTGTTTATTTTTCATTTGCCATTTTTTCCACACGACTAAACCAACGGATCATGCCCTTTTTTATTTTTACATTAACACATTTCTTTCTATCTTACTCTTTCCCTAATCTCACTGTAAATATATACTTACACATAAAGGTGTATGAATAATTCCATCTTCATTTCGTTCTGCCGCTTCTTTTATTTCAGTAAAAGACAAAACATGTGGCTTTTCACACTGAATTTCAATATCTGAATCGCCCTTAAACAGCATAAATTATAAAAAAAACCAAACATCTATACATTTTACACCAATCTCTATTGATGTGAGAAGTGCACCCTGTATTATTTAAGGCTGAGCGCACATTATAGTCACGAAAATTTTAAGAAAAACGTGTTTGGCATAGACGAAACTGTTAGGCTGAGCGCATACTGCAGTCACGAGAGTTTTAAGATAGACTATTGCCACGGAACAAAGGTTGTGTCTGTCTACAGCATCATAACTTTTGAACGGACGGATGCAGATGGCCCGATTTTCCCCGAAATGGTCTGAGCTATACTACATGTAGGTTTTGTTGGAGATTATTAAAAAATATATTATTTGTGGTACGTAAGTGATTACGAACAAGAAGCTGACTCTCCTCATGATAATAAACAACCGTCGCCTATAGACACCATTTCTACTGGACTGGCCCCCCACGTGCGCAAGTCTACCGGGTTCTTTACCCTTTAGCACAGAATGAGACAATGCAGTGCCGGATTAAGCCCATTTGATTATGGGGCCCTCTCTTTTTAAAATATTGTAAAATTTTTGTTTATATAACCAACCTCAGGCTTGCAAGCGCTGTTTTGATATTTTAAGCGCGCAATTTGAAATGTGAAAATCGGCATAAAATAACAATCGAACAACAAAATAAAATAAACATAACAAATAAATACGAACAGTTTTTTCAATTTGAAAATAATTAATAAATACAAATTAAACATTTTATTTCGATAAAAAATTCATGTATAATTTACTTGGGGAAAGATACGAGTATATTAAATAATACAATAGGTAGTGTAACAAAGAATTAGATACTGTCGCAAGAGCAGGCATATTTAGTCAGCCAGAAGAGCCAATCAGCGCACTCCCCCGTTCCATGATTACTATGAAATATTGCGCTCTAAAGTAAATGTCTTAAGCGCCAAATCACTATTTTTGGACACTATAAAAGTAATTTGAAAAAAAATATAAAAACCGGAACAGTTATCTTTTAGGGATAATAATTATCTATGTTTTTTGTTAAATCTGGTGTCGATATTTTCATAATTGAAGTAGACAGTTGGGTTTTGCTTTCAAAAAAGGGTTAACTTTTTGATTTTTTTCAATCGAGCAAAGTGAAATGAATCGTGTTTTGGAAACACTAGTCTTATAAAGCATATTACTGCTAATCTTGTGTATTTTTGTCGCCAAGATCCATAATTGCTTTGTATAAAAAAAAAACAGTATATTACTGACGTATTTTAGCATACATGGCCCCTTAACGCACAATATCTAAGTTTTTTTCCTGCACCGGGGTCACACTGGATTAATATACAGTGCTCCCAAATACGAGTCTTCAAACTGAACCCTAATCAAAATGTCTACTAGGTATTCTTGACCTGATGGCCGCCGCGCCAGAAGTAAAAACTTCCACTTCAAATGATGTTGGTGTTGAATGATGTGTAAATTTCTTCTATTATTAGTAATTTATAGTTATGAAAGGTCCTAATCAATATAAAGT
>NJDC01004020.1:28845-47338 GCA_002245475.1 Calephelis virginiensis
CACACACACACACCGAAACCTTCTTTAAGATCCGAAGAGTAAATATTTTTTAACGCTGTTGCTTTCTCTTCTACTTTAGCTGGACTCAGGACGGTCAGATGCCGCCCCCTAAATTTTGCCGCCCTAGGCCCGGGCCTACTCGGCCTCTAGGGAAATCCGCCCCTGCCCACCACCGCGACCTTATCACGAATATAGTCCGATATCGGGAAATAAAACCACTTGTCACGTCTATCGCCAACTTTGTCGAAAAAATTAGGAAATCGGCCGTATCGTACAACGACGTTTGGTGTGTTGTCGTTTGTACGGTACGGTCGATTTCCTGAGGATGCCTCGGTGTCGAGGCGAATTGTACGTCGAGTGCGATTTGGTGTTCTCTGCGGTCATTTGTTTGCCAAGCTCGTCCTTTATTCGTGTTCTGGTCGAGCTGGTGGGCGGTGGGAACATTAGTTAGGCTTGTCACATTCTGTGTCATGTGGAGGACTACTTGCCACAACAGTTACACTACTTACGCGGAATTAGCAAAATAAAGACTTATTTCAAATCACCTATCATAATATGTATTTTTGTAGTTTCGATACATCTTATCGTCGGTTCTTGGAATAACATTCTAAACACAATTGTTTTAATTTTATTTTAGGGCCCAGATATTTTTGCCCTGATGATGCTTAAATAGCGAAACTGATTGGCTAAAATATAATAATAAAAAATATATTGTGGAAAGCACATACAAGTGTCTATGTCTATATGTAAATTTTCATATTATAAATTATTGATTCTGTTAAACCCATGGTATGATGCTTAGAATATTTCACTTATGTTTACTTATGTTTCGCCTCTGTGGTCTAACGGTTCAGTAGTTGAACTTGACTGAATGAGGTCCCGGGTTCGAATCCCGGGTCGGGCAACAAAACAAAAATTGGACTTTTCCAATTTTCTTATAAAAAAAAATGTTACTTGGGATAGGATATGTGCCCGGTTGGCGATAGGCTTGCCACCTATCACATTATGGGACTTAGTATCTTCGGCTAGTCGTGGGTACCCTGGTTGTGCCTCTGCCTACCTCTTCGAGGATATGGGCGTGAAGATACTTTCACTTATGTTTACCAGATTGCCCCTACTTAATTAAAAGCCACCAACTTTGTCTAATTTTTAAACCACTTAAAAAAGGAGATTACGAGTACATGTTCAACTCCTATATTTTTTTTGTGTAAGTATGTTAATTTCTGAATCGACCTCGTTTTATATTTGAAAGGACGCACTTTCGAGGTGGTCCCTTTGCGACCAAGTCTTGTTCTGATATTGGGATCCTAGGGAAACCGAGGAGACTATCCATATTTTGTGTACATAAATGACTCACTTTTTGAAATTAAAATTGGTTTCTTCAAATTTTATTGTACTAAAAATATCTTAGTGTTTGCACGAAATTCAATAAACAAGCAAAACCTTGCGAACACATTTACTCTCGATCCTGAAAAAAAAATGGTATTATGTATTATTAGGGACATATACTCTAATTTATATATCTCACGACATCGCACAATATATTAATTAAAGTGATACAAAAAGGGGACAAAATAAATATAACTAAGTATAACTTTAACATAATAATACATAAACTCGGATTAGGTACATAACATTAGTTCCACAATTTGGTAATACATAAATTACGTGTATATGTATGCAGCGTACGAAAGGCGATTATACTGGTGAGAGGCATTGGTAGGTATCTCTAGTTTGGTGATAGCTAGCTCACAGCTCAGTGTTGTGGTCTTCGTACCTATTATGGAACGCTACAAAAATGTTTCATCGGTAAGGAGTTTTTGCTGAATATAAAAAGTTTATGTTTATGTTACAGTTACACTAATAATAATTTAAGTATGAACAAAGTAAGAAGTTAATTTCTTATAACCTATTACTATTCAATCTTGTTTTATTTTTAATTATCAATTAAGTACCAAATTGAAAGTATTCAACAGTAAGTTATTTTGTCTTTCAAGTACCTACAGTACGTACTTATACGTAAAGCTACGGATTTTACTTACGAAATGAATTTTTATCAAATTTTGTGTTTATAGCTATAATAGCTCAGGCCAACATTTGGGATAACTTTTACTGCGGGAAAATCTATCGTTCTCGTCACAAACCACGAAAAGTCACTTCAACGAGTGTACAAAGTAGTTGGCAATAGCTTGTTTTATAAATAAACGTAATTTTTAAGATGTGTTAATATTGGGCATGGATATCAAATTAAATATGTTGTCTTTGACCCCTATCGTGCAAGTGCCAGCAACAGTTATCAAAGATAACATAAAAGAAAATTATACATTTGCCTAAGCTGTTAGGTAACAGCAGTGAAACGGAGTTGACTGTTCAGTATGTTTTAGGATTGTAATAAATAAAATATGGTATTTCAGACCGTGGAATTTGACCCTATGTGCGACAGGGACAATCCGCAAAAAATAACGTTTGAAGATGTTTCTGCAGCTGCGTTTAGGATACAAAGTGGGATTGTTAAAACGCCATGCGTGGTAAGTTTATTATACATAATATTTTATTATAAGTAGCTTAGGCCTTTATTAAATACTTTGTTTTTTTTTAGTTTGTCTCCGCCGGTGACATGTGGGAATTCTTTTAAAAAAAATCCCGCATGTCACCGGGGGGGACAAACCGGTGACAATCGGGAATTGATTCATGAACATTTTTTTCTATAAGGGTTATATCTTTAAGGGTTCTTTTTCAATAAATTAAATTTACATAAGGTTTGAAATTAGATATTTTAGAAAGTTTTTTATAAGTAACTTAAATAATTTACCTTACCTTTCCATCGTAAAATTAACAATTGATTACACATTATTAATATAAATTTATTACCGAATATAAAAATACTCGTCCTTTATTGTTTCAACTGCTTAAAATATAGAATATAGTAGGTTTCTTTGTTCTATTTGGATAAAATCATCATAAAAGGGCCTTATTAATAGGACAATCTACTATTTAGCCCAATTTATAAATGTTATAAATAAATTAAGTTAAGTATGCTGTGATTATGAGTTAGTGAATTAAAATTAAACTTCGAAAAGACATCTTTGTTTTTGCAAATAATAGTTATGATTAGTACATACATAGGCTCACCGTCACTAACACCGTGACATGTGACTAGGTGGTAGAGTTTAGCAGCGACTCGCCCGGATTGGTACCATCGCCTTACCTATTTCTGCCGCCATAACATCATGACGTGTTCCGGTTCGGAGGGTATGGTAGCTGGAAAGCTTACTTTTGCTCGATGCCTAACATCCCGGCCTCAGGTTGGCAGTGCACCATTACCACCATTGGTGTCTCTAGGCGGCGTGAATTTCTCAACATCAGGAAATCCGTCTGCTTGTTTGCCTTCCAGTATTATAAAAAAAACTTACTTATTTTTGATTATATTGAATGAAAATTTTATGTTTAAAAACTGTTGCTTTTGAAAATATAAAAAGTTAAAATTGATTGTTGATTCGTTTTTTGCCAAAAAAAATTAACTTTCGTAAATATGTTACTCCAAATAGTTATTTTTCTATCTATAGTTCAAAAACAAAAGTTCATTTCCATGCAAGTAAAGATATTAGTTTTCATGTTAGTTTTTAGTAGTTAGTTTCATGTTAGACCAGAGTGTAATATACGGGAATTTTGTTTTCTGAATTCCCGCTTGTCCCCCCCGGTGACATGCGGGAATAACCGATCTGTCTAGGTCGCAGTGATTCTCGCTCTAGTTTGAATTTGAACTCTTTGAAAATAATTTTGTTTTAATATTCGTCCTTGTTAAAGAAGAAAATAAATCTAACTTAAACTAAATTTAACCTTTGAACCCGTATTTCTTAGTTCAAACAGCCAGAAATACACAAATTTAGCTTGTTAATCCACCAATCTGGAAGATGAAAATGGCTAAAACAGAAATTATCGATCCTGGAATACGTAAATCAATTAATGCCTAGTCAGATGATAGTAGAACTCGATTGACTATAACCAAATAATATAATATTACTTACTAGCTGTCCCGGCGAACTTCTTTCCACCCGTTCAGTTTGTATGGGAAAAAATAAAGTATGGCTATTCCCATTTTCCATGCAACTTTTTCGGGTTTTCTCTTCATAAGAACCTTCTCCTGACAACAGCTAACACAACAAAAAATAATAAGCCACATCAGTTCAGTCGTTCCGAAGTTATGTGCTTAGCAACATATTTAGCAATCCGTTTTTATATTATACATAGATAATTTAAATAAGTATTAATGTTTCAGAAATCTCATATGTCGGCTTCACTGGGTATGGATATATATTTGAAAAATGATTTCCTCCAACATACTGGAAGGTAATGCAAGACTACGTCCTAAACAATGCGTTATTTTAAAAGTATCAACTAAACAATTTTTCGTTTTGTGGTAATCTATAGAGCAGTATCTATCTAATACCTAATCTGAAAATGCCTTTGATTTTAGTTTCAAAGAAAGAGGTGCCCGCAATGCCCTTCTACTACTTTCTAAGGAAGCCAAAGCTCGGGGGGTTATTTCCGCGTCGTTAGGCAACCATTCCCAAGCTCTAAGCTATCACGCTAAGGGTCTCAATATTCCTGCCACTGTGGTCATGCCCAACGTGGCTCCCATTATGAAAATCGAGAAATGTCGATCCTTCGGTGCTACAGTTATCATCCACGGACATGATATGAAGGAGGCCAAATTCCATGCGATGGCATTGGCTAAAGAGAAAGGCCTTACATATATTAACGGGTATGTTAACACAATTTTAATATATATTCCATACTAGTTAATGTTATAAATGTGAAAGTCTGCCTATCTGTGTATGGTTCTTTCACGACTAAACCGCTGAACCGATTTCTATGAAATTTGATACGCTTATAGCTAAGGATCCCAGGCTTCACTCATTGGCTATTTTTTAAATGAACCCCCAAAGGAGCCGTTAGTACTCCTAGGTGAAAGAAATTATCCTTACTAGGGATACTAAGCCCAGGTGATAAAGGCCCATCACTATTTTATGATAGGTGTGTCGCTATCCTGTGGCCTCGGTGTTAGACTTCTGTACAGAAAATCAGTTCACTGCCATTTTTGGTCGGGATAGCTGTGCTATAATATGGAAGTCGACCGGCAACCCTACATTTTGGAGAACATGGTAGTGCCTTTTACAACAGAGCCAGGTACGGCACTGGATCTCAAATAGCTTAGTCACCGATCCCGTAGTAGTTTAAAAAATGTCGACGCGCACAAATACCACTTTTATGGTTGAAGTGAATAAATATTTTACTGATTCTGATTCTTACCTTCTTACTGCCAAAATGTGGTAGAGGTTCTTAGAACATAGAACATCACTTAAACATAAGCATAACACAATGTTACTTTTGCACTAGGTAAAAGCGTGCAACAGCGAATGATTTTTTTTACACAGAGGAATCGTTACGAAACTCGTCGAGTACACACACTGCCCTACTTGCACTTCATAATTATTGAATTTCGTGTTTATAGTGAGTGAAACTAGTCAATTTTTGTGGCATTTTGTTCAGGGAAAGACCACAAATGAAATAATCATGAAGAAATTAGAGTATCGTGTATTTCCTCGTTGCCGCCAAATCTCACTATATGAGTTTGAGTAATGAGGCCTCCGCCTTCCTAAGACCCTGACATGACTTACTGACGACTAATGACTAATTATAATTTAATCCCGATTTTGGTAAATTTAATGCAAATTGATGAAAATTTCTACTTGACTAATGACAAAATACTAACGTGAACGCCAAAACCTAAAGAAAGAAAGAAACTTAACAACATCTCGTTGTCTCTTTTTAACAAACGTTGATAACGAAAGAGAAAACGATATTTTTATTTTCGCTCATTTTGGCGTCGATTTAAAGTGACGTCATGACAGTTCTCATGCTTGCCAAGAATACCATACTTAGTGTTCAATTTTATAGTGATGTACTATTACAACTGTCGATATATTATTGTACGTTCCCAAAAAAGAATATTTGCACACGATATGAATGTATCCATTTGCCATTAAAAATATCAATCACAGTCTAGCGTAATAAGAATTCTTTCAAATGCTCACTTTAAAGTTAAGAAAGTTGATTGAATATAATCTGATCATTTTTTTTTGTAATGATAATGAATCTTGTAATACTGAGAGGTCAATGGCCAGAACGCATCAAAGTTGGCGTTGCGATGATACCTAATTCAAAAATAGAAACCCGTTCACATAAGACAGAACTTTTTGGGGTAAATTCTTTAACAATATACAACAACATATGAAAATTGAAGCTTTGTGCAAATAGGATAAAAATATTTTTTACAAATTCTAAATTTAAAATGATGACATAGACATTAAATACGTGTTAGTGCGAGATCGCTGCCAAAACAGTACTTTCATGATAGTGAACTAATATTCAAAATATTTACATGGTTGAATACCTCTTCTACTTATTTTTTTTTATTGTAAGCGACAAATTTATCAGCAATTACATATCTAACAATGAAATTAAATGTTTGGCAAAAGTCTTCATTGTTTTTTTTTTTACTAAGGCATCGAAGATAATAGGTATGTAGTTAGTTATATTTAATGCTATTGTATTAATTTTGGGTTAATGCTGTAAAATGTAATCGAGTTATTTTAATCGTTGAATTTCAACAGACACAGTCGTCAAAATTCTTATTTTCTATAACGTCCATTTTTTTAATTAAGTTATGACCATCCACACATTATGGCTGGTCAGGGAACGGTTGGTCTGGAGATCCTGGAGCAGGCGCCAGACGTTGACGCGGTGCTGGTGCCCGTGGGCGGCGGGGGGCTGCTAGCGGGGGTCGCCACCGCCATCAAACATCTCAAGCCTCATGTTTTGATATATGTGAGTAGAGGGTGACTGTTTTTGTATCTTCACATGGCAAACTGAATAATATAACCTCGATCAACGTACTTAGTTGTGTTCATATAAATGTTCTTAACACAGAATAAACCTAGTTTTTGTGAAAAGTTTGTATTAGTAAAGGCTATTCCTTGCAAGAAGTATTATTCAAAACATATCAAATAAGCCCAAACACGATAGGACAATTGTTAGGCATTTTTAACCAGAGTAAAATTTAATTTAAAATAAATATCAGTTGAAAGATAATATTTATCCACTTTATTTAAACATATGACAAGAATCTACTAGGTACCTACTACTGTAATCTTTGCAAGAATCCATATAATAGGAGTATAATCTGTTTCAAATAGATGTTAATAATTCGCCAGATGTTAAGAATACCTAAAATTACATATTCGATACCAATTTCCAATATTGCATGAATCGACTCGAAGGATCATATTATGTTGAAGCCAGGGTCTTTGATATATGCTTAGGATAAGCTTATAATAAGTAATCGCCTCTGTGGTCTAGCGGTCCGGGTGTTGGACTTGACTGCATGAGGTCCTGGGTTCGAATCCCGGGTCGGCCAACAAAAAGAAAATTGGATTTTTCCCATTCGGATTCGGAAAATCGGATTATAATAATTAATTGTGTATATAATAAAATGCAAGTAAATTTACAAAAGTTATGCCCGAAAGCTTTATTCGAGTTTTACGAAGTAATGAAGTGGCGTCACTACAGTCACTACATTTTCTAGAAAAGGAGGTTCTCAATCCAACTGCATCTTTTTTGTTTTTATAGGTATATTTATTGCGTGATTACTTGGGCAATAACAAGCCGATTCTGACGTTTCTTTTTTAGTAACATAGATCGTGGTTTTTCGGGAGTTCAATTTTATCATGATAGTGGTTTGATGGGGTCGTCAACATAGACAAAAAATAATGCATTGTTAAGTTTATCTACAACACATATATTATGTAATAGGAGATTATTGCGAAATATTTTGTTACCTTTCGAAAAAAGAATAAGAACTCGCGACATGGCACCCAATGAAACAGCTGGAGTCAGTTTTGCAGTTTTCATGCGCTTAGTTATCTTATTTCTCTGTCAGGGTGTGGAAACCGAAAAGTGCCCAAGTATGACTTGTGCGTTGGAGCAGAATGAACCAATCAGCGTCGACATAAAATCCACATTAGCTGACGGGTTGGCCGTGCCCACCGTAGGGTATAACGCTTTTGCCACCGTCACCCCTAATATGGACAAAATGGTAAGTACCGTAGTGTCTATGTACATATGTACTGAAACGATTACTGATTTTCATAGATCGGCGCTGCAACTGTGAGACGAGGTCCATAATAACGATGATGAATAATCATCTTTACAATCACTTGCTTGCAGGTATGTGTACTTTTCCATACAAAGATTGAATAAATTTAGGATTTTTGATTCAAGATACGCTTTGTAACGGTCGTCAGCAAGTTCGAAATCTATAATTCCGTAACCGGACGGCATGAATCGGAACTCTTGTAGAATCAGAATTAGAAAAATATTTATTCACGAGGACCATGTAAATTATACTTGTGCGCATCGACATTTTTAAAAACTACCACCGGATCAGAATTGCGGCTATACACTGAGAAGATCTGTTAAAAAAAAACAGCGGGCTTGTCTTTTTATTTTATAACATTATAAACTAGATAAAAAATACATATTACAATCTAATTTTAACTTAAATAAAAGTACAACCATTCATATTACAAATTGCAGTAGGAAATTGAAATACGGTAGTACTTATTATTCTGTGCCTCTATCCCCAAGTATGTTCGTCTTTTAAATACTCTGAGACCTTACATAATTTTGCTTTTATACATTTAGTAGTAGTTTATTTAGTATTTAGTCGCCTCTGTGGTCTAGCGGTCCAAGTGTTGGACTTGACTTCATGAGGTCCCGGGTTCAAATTCCGGGTCCTTCAACGAAAAGAAAATGTGGTATTTCCAATTTTCTTATAAAAAAGACGGGTTGCACTCCGGGAGTGCCGGCAGATGTAAAAACTTGAATGGTTAGGGAACAACTTTGCACGAATTGCTTTAATTATCAGGATGAAAGTACTATCATTTATGTGGTAGAATACAATTGTCTTGTGCTTAATCGGACATTTTTGGGTTCGCACTATAATCGTACAATCCGTAAAATGTAGGTACTAGTACATCTTATTAGTACTGTTAATACCTACCTACTTATTAGTAGATACTCTGTGCTAAACCATGAAACTTCAGTACGCTACCTATCTACTAGTATGTCCTCTTTATAATTTACCTCGGCCAGTTAAAATTAGTATTACTTATGAGATAAAATGTGACGAAATATTTAATTTTTCAAACTTATACATAATTCAAATCAATATAATATATGTTTATATCGATTTTCCTTCTACTATTTTTTCCTTGTTAAACTTACAACTTTTTCGAAAACAGCTAAACTTCTTCACAATATTGTACTGTAAATAACTATGATATACCTACAAGTCGCAAACAAATTAAAATATGTTTTACTAAACTAATATCTATTTTATCTACCACAAACTGCAAAGCATCCAAAGCAAGAAACAGTTTACACTTTACAGTACAATTATTTAATACTGCAGATCAACGCAAGGGGCCGACCCGCAATAGTTTATGCGATTGTTTTACACTCACTCGTACTGGTATTATCCATTGCGAATCCTATACTGTTAGGAAATATGTAAGCAATACAAAAACAGCAATGACAAAAACGCCCATGTGATGGTTGCAAAACCGCCAAGCCTGAATATTTGAAACTGTCTGAAAATCGAACACCTATTTTATAAAGATCTTAAATACTAGCTGACCTGCTAGAGCCCTCGCATTTCCCTGTATTTGGCTGGGGCATCCTGTGTCTAAATAAAATCTGGACAGTCTAGGTATCTAAAGTTGAACACATATAACAAAACTGGTTTTATATCGAGTTAATAACACTATGTAGATAGCAGTGAACGAAGACTGGATAGCACGAGCGATTCTGCATCTCGTCGAGCAAGAGAAGTTTGTAGTCGAAGGTGGGGGCGCAGTGACGATAGCGGCCATCATGGCAGGTCTGGTACCCGAACTCGCCAGTAAAAAGTAAGAACCTGTGGTAGGACAAGCACTTGATTTACTTTAGTCTACCCAGGGTAGCATAATTCCAAGTGAAACATAGAGACAACGAATAGGATTTGAGTAACGGTTGGCGTGTTTTAGTTTTGTACATTGTACTGGGATAGAACTAACTTTTAATTCGAGCCTGGCAGAAATAGAAGAGTATTATATAAATATATAAATTTGGGTAAGAAAAAAATTCTACCAGGGACAAGGTTTTTGGACGAAACTCAAACCCGAAAATTCGGTTTAATATTCATTACCTGAGCTGTGGCCAATTATACATTTCTAAGAAGACTCATATTTCCTAAAAAGCTGGTGAGCAATACCTATGCGATTTCTACGATAAGTTTCATCATTTTAAACTTCATATGAATAATAAGTAGGGGTCGGACTTACATAAAAATATTTTTAAAGATAAGGTTTATCTCCAAGAGAGATAAACTTATGTCCACGCTATTGTGAACTTTAACGTTAGTACGTGCCATTGAAGTTGTTAAATTTTTAACCGACTCGAAAAAAAGAGGAGGTTCTCAATTCGACTATAAGGTTTTTTCTGTGACTACTCCGACAATAACCAACCGATTTATCGGTTTTTTTAGAAAGACAGGTTGGTAATAAATCCGAGATGATCCCATATTAATTTTATCATGATTCGACTAGTGGTTTTAATAACCCTCGACGCAGAACGAGGGTTGGTATAAGTTTCTCAAACTGCAAAAGTGAACATCAAATGACGTCATTTGTGTTTGCTATCTCTATTGTATTTCTGTTGGTCACTGGAGATAGCAAATATAAAACACGTCATTTGACAGCGATTGGATGTACACTCATCCATATTGAGTTGATAACTGAGTTACATAATCACCCCCCTGAACGGGGAGGTGTCAGATGGGTCAAAATAAGTTATGGTGTTATGTTTCGTAATCTTTATAGTTTATCTAAAGCATATCAAAAGGAGAGGTACTGTAAGTTAGATGTGTGTGAGTGTGTGTCTGTCTGTCATCGGCATCATAACTTTTGAAGTGATGGACCGTTTGACGAGGATTCATTAGGAATGTTTAATTTTAAAATTATTGAGTTATATTTAATAACACAATGATGAAGTCGTGAAGTTAAGTGAACAATTTAAGCATTATTGAGTGTTACTCAAAAACGACCAATAGGATGTTGATAAAATGTATTTGCGACCCTTACGGATCTATTTGCTATCTTTCGAAAAAAGAATTGTCAAATCGCGACGTGGTACCCAATGAAATAGCTAGAGTCGGTTATTGAAGTTTTACTACGCTCATTATACTTTAACGAACTGTTTGCTAGCGACATTACTTTTTTACGAATATAACGAATTTTCTTTCCACAAGTTTGCCCTTTCACGCAAACACTCAACATGGTTTTGACTTCTGAACGAGTTTGGCGTGGTTTTTTCGGTTTCGGTGCAGTTGGGAGGCGCCACTCCGAAGTTTGTTGACTAGTATGCATGTCAAACCGCATACCCACGATTCATCACCAGTGACAGTGCGTTTCATGAATGTTGGATCGGAATTGACTCATTCTAGCATGTCCTCAGCGACTCTCATGCGATTGAATTTTTGGAGAAATTTCAGGTCTTTTGGGACTAGCCGAGCGGCAATATGTACCATACCCAAATGATTAGTCATTATTAAAATCATCTGGATCGAAACAAAAAGTTCGGCGGCTCTCTCTCAAAGTTGAATGAGGATTTTCAGTCACTGTTTCCTTCGCTTTTGTAGTGTTAGCTTCAGTTGCAGACGATGATGGCATTCCAGAACGAGGCAAACCTTTCATCACATCTCAACCGCTTTTGAACGCTTTGCACTTTTGCGCTCACAAGCACGAGTTTTTGATAAAGTTTTTTGATAAAGATTCGTCAAATCAACGTATTTCATCCCTGCTACCCCCATTAGCTACTATTTACTAAAATTGTTGTAAGGAAAAAAGTTGGGTGTCTAGCCAATATGAAGCTACTCACGAAAAATTAGCTTGTTAGTAATAAATGGTGAAACTAGGCCAGGGATCCCGTACTACAACTCAAACTCCGTGCCAAAATAGAATACGCCCTGAACCAGCCTATTTCTTTATCGTCGGTGAATTTTGCATAGAACTGTAGGCACTATTAGTAAACGATAATTAACTTTCATTGACACTAGAGTGGTGTGCATCCTGTCTGGCGGTAACATCGACACAACCATCCTGGGGCGCTGTCTGGAGCGCGGTCTAGCGGCGGAGGAGCGTTTGGTCAAGTTCAAGGTGACGGTAAGCGACCGGCCTGGTGGGATAGCGGAGCTCTGCAAACTCATCGCCTCCATAGGCGTCTCCATCAAGGATATCATGCAGGAGCGAGCCTGGGTCTGCGGCGACATATTTAGTGTTCGAGTGAGTATTCTAGGTACTTAACTAGTCTAAGCGCTCGATACTATCCGCACGGTTATACAAGTTTACAATTTTACTTCGACTGACAATATTCACGCTCATGCGTCACACACAATATTGTCTGTTGTTAACATTTAAAAAAACTGTAAACCCACACATATGCCTTTGGAAAAACTGATGCTCATCGTGCTCACAACGCTGGTTCTGCGTTATGGAAATAATCAACAAGTTGCACTCTGGGAGTACCAGTAGCTAAGTGAAAACTTGAAAAATAACGTTGCAAATTTTTGATATCTAGAAATAATCAGGGAATAATTTTGCGCGAATTACTTTAGATAAATCACTATAAAAGCACTTTTTTACCCATCACAAAAACGCCACTAAAGAAGTTTTTACTTCAAAAACCCAATATCTTGAAAAGCTCTGCAGTTATTACGCGATCGTCGATACATACTTGTAATTTATTTATATTTTTAATTGCGTCCCTGTATTGAGCGGGTGGATTGTATTGATTGAATTTGTCTAGTGAGTTTACTATTTTAATTTTTTTCAGGTTAAAGTAGTGTGTGAAACTCGAGGTCCGGATCATATGGACGAGCTGCGGTGTCTGATATCTACTACATACAAGGAATTCTACTTCTCTCGGGAGTGGGACGTGACCGCCCGAAAACCCAGCACCCTCTCGATCGATTATGTGTCACATTAGACGTTTAGTATAAATCTTCCTACGACTAAGCTGTCCACCAGAGCCGTCACCAAAATCTTACTGCCAACTGGGATGGCTGGAGTAGCTATGCAAGCTTACATTTACTATACTCGTCTGTCCACTAGACTTCTGCTACCCATGCACTAAGATGAGATGAAAGTGGAAAGAGGACCATAGTTAGAAGACCATATTACGAGCTTTAATATATTTTGCGATGTAGACATCTTTTTCCATGTAGAACTTTGCAACTTAATGGTAAAGCACTTCTATTCGGTCCAATGTTTTGATTTTTGGCTTACTGAACACAAATTAGTTTAATGACAAATGTTGAGCTGATATAATGATGAACACGGAAAGTGGTTAAAATCTTTTATGTATCACTAGCTATAGCCCACTACTTCGTACATGTGTTAAAGTGACTTCGTGGGTAGTAATGGAAACGAAAGGTTTTCCTGTAGTACCTAAACGGTAGGCTAAATGTTGACGACTACACAAAACTTGGTAATAATCCGTTAAGTAGTTTTTACGTGAAAATGAACAGAAAAAACAAACAAAAATTTAAATAACTTACGTTCCCTGTATCGTAAATACAATAAGTAGCAATTATTGTTTTTAAAAAACATGTACAGATTTAGTTCTTTTTTAAGTATAGATCGACGCAGTGTTATCAGATTTAGATGACAGAGTTCATAAATAACCTACTGCAGTTTTTATCATATGTATTAATTCAATATTAACACGAAAACTCAAGCAAACAACTACCATTTATCAATCACCTATGAAACAAAGTAACAAGTTTGATACACTTGCTAGTGTTACTATTGAAGGTTTTATGAGTATGAAAACAGTTTATTTTTATTTTAGTAAGCTAAAGTATTCTTAGCAAACATAAAATAAATATTATTATTAATCCAGTTTTTATTGAAGTAAAAACTTCTTTAGCGGCGTTGCGCACTTTTTTTGGAATGGGTAAAACCTTCTAAACTCGCGTCAGGACACGTGACTGATTGAAAACTCATAAGACGGCGCAGGGCGCTTGCGCGAACGTTCGTGTTGTCACGTTTGTGTACGATAACTAACGACTGATAATTTCTTAAAATTGTTTATATTATAAAAAAAGTTTCATAAGAGCCCGCATATATACGAGTATAATATCCATAAGTTAGTAGTACCAACCTACTACTCTGTGCTTGTTTCTTAATTCACAATTTTAGAAATTTCATTGGCAACTAATTATTTTTGTTGCAATTTTTAATCTTACTTGTTTTACTATAAAAAAAAAACATTTGTTTGATTTTAGGGAATCTCATTTAGCTTTTTTAATAATTAAGTTTATTAAGTAGTTATTGGAACAGGCAATACTTGCGATTATGCTGCTCTTCAGACGTGTGATAACTGTGATATACATGAATTAGTAATTGTTAGTAAATTGTTAATAATTGTGCTAATATTATTTTAATTAAGAGCACCTTCTACGGCTATGGATTAAAAAAAATAGGAATTAATTATTTTGCTACGGGAACAGTATGTCCTAATGAGTAGGTATAAGGTTATACTCGTGTTTACGTGCGAGCTGTAGCCTGGTACCTCTCCCCGACATTTCACTTCCGAAGCATTGCCCCTTTTCTCACCAGTGAGAGCTCGGAGGATATCAGTCGCATCCAAAGGTTAGTGAACATCAAGACGGAGGGACCAAGTCTCAGATTTTAATAAGAAATACATCAAAAAATTCTACCTAAATTCTACCATTTGCTACCTTCGCTCAAAAAATTAGTACCTCATAATAAGCATGTTTTTTAATCAAATATGATGCTGTGTGTGCTGCTTGTGGAAATATTTCATATACTTGATATTTTTCTACCTAAATTCTACCTTTATAAAAATAATGTGACGTGTCCAAAACACAAACAGTTTTAAAAATATCGCCAAAAATAGACCAACATTTTTTGATCAAAAAACATGCTTATTATGAGGTACTAATTTTTTGAGCAAAGGCAGCAAATAGTAAAATTTAGGTAGAATTTTTTGATGCATGTCTTAATAAAATCCGAGACTTGGTCCCTCCATCTTGACGCTCGCGAAGGTTATCGCTGGTTGGACGTACGTCGTTTCAGTCCCAAACTTGCTTGGAGAGTTGACGCTAGTTGATGCGACTCGCTCCAAGATTCCCTAGTTTTTATTTTACCCAAATGAAATTGTGAAAACTAAAAGTGCAACTAGTGCAACGTGGTGTGGTCCTTTATATTTTCTACTTAGGTTAGGGTCTACACTAAACACCTCAGAACACAAAGGGGTAAATATATCTAGTAATGTTAAACTTAACAACGCTGTATACCACGGCGTATATAGACGCCATTACTACGGCGTAGGAACCATTCGCTCACTCATACATAAGTTTGTTCCTTTGGCCGGGTCGCACAAATTTTTTTTTATTACCTTCGGCCGGAGCGCATACAACTCGTATTTAAAAAACGTGGGTAGCTAATTCTACTATAATAAAGTTTTAACAAAAATAATATGTATAAATACTTTTTAATTCGAAATAAAAATCACTATAAAAATGTTGGGGACTGATCATTTTTGCATGCAGACAGGATTTGGTGCAAGACAGGGGCCTCGGCGAGCTCCGGGGGACTTTTCCGGGTGTTCGTTCAACTCTGGGAAGACGTAGTCCTTAAAATTCTTCTTTATTCCCTCAACCAACTCCTTGGTATGATCCCATCCTCTGGTTTCTGCGATTACCTTTAACTGCAACGGAAGATCACAGGTTTTTTGAATTAGCATTTAATGTTTGACGGACTGCGGTGCACAATCCTTCTTTATGTGGACATTTGCAGTATCGGCATACCGAAGACTCACTGATGTACAAAACGCAATCAAACTTAAAGCTTAAGACCTGTAGCAAAAACTCATGTTGCGTTAAAAGAATAGAATAGATTTACTTAAAAACTCACTCACGATAATCAAAATTGAAACTTGAAACGTTGGTATAAGGCTTACATGCACAGCGCGTGCATGGCTGAAATATGTAAAATCACGTCATAACTTTAGATAGCATTAAGTTGTTTTGATACTGGTTTTAAAGTTAGACGATTCAAGAGGTACGACGCATGAAGTATTGGAAGGCAAAAAAGTAGACGCATTTTAGAAATTAATCAGTTTGTTTGATCTCATATCGACAAATTAAAACTTCTTTCAGGTGGGGATTGTGCTGTCATATTGAAACATTGTTCAGTTGTTTTTTTTTTTTTTTCTTTTATTGTTCATGCGTTCAAATACGTAGCGAAGCACGTACCGGGCCGCTAGTTAATAATAAATATACCTGAACAACTTACACAAATTGTATCGAACCCCTAAGTAAGCAAATTTTAAGCTTGTTTTATGGGTGTTATTCAACGATACTAATACACACAAAACACCCTGGCTCAGAAATACAGACATTTAAATATCATCACACAATTGCCTGTCCCGTCTGGAATCGAACTGAAGACTTGCGGTTGGTTGGTGGAGTTAAGTGTGTACAGCTAGGCGATGCACCCAGCCTGTCGTCCACTACCACAATGATTTTTACACATATTATTACCTCCACACTGAATACGTCGCCTTTGACCCACGCCCTCTCCGGTATGCAGTCTCGCAGAGTGACGCCGAGGTTGGCCATCAGAGCACACAACTCCGCCATGCCACCCGGCCGGTCACTCACCGTCACTTTAAACTTCACCAGACGTCCTTCAGCTGCCATTCCACGCTCCAAAACACGAGCCAATATCGTCGTGTCGATGTTACCTCCAGAAAGCACGCAGACAACTCTAAATATTTATAAAGGGAATTAATTATCTGAAATCTGAAAGCAGTTCACCTGCTGCAGTTATCTGAAATCTGTTTTGATAAGAGTCGGTTTATGATTTAATTGGACAATAAAATAAATTTCTTGCGAGTCTGCTTAATGATCTGAAATAGCAATATCCTAATAAATTTTATATAATTTAAGTAATTTTTATTTCGTAAGATATCTCTTAAAATTTCCAATGTTTAACTCAACATATTGTTGGCAGGTGTTAATAAAGCGTTGGATGCTCGAATGATTTATCACAAAACGGTACATAGCACTTTAGACTTTAGACCAAGGCTGTGTTAGAGGAGGGCAACCGAAGCGAACGCCCCGAGTCCTCTACAAAGCGGCCCACGGCACACGAGAGACTTCGTAAAAACATCTTTCATATTCCGACTAGCAAACACTAGTATACATCTTTTCCTTTGATTTCTTTCTTCACTGTTATACCCTACCTACCACAAAAAAGTAAATTTTATGTGGAAAAATTTATTATTTTATTTTAGGGCCAGGGGTCTCTATTTCTTTGTTGACCCGAGGCCTCCAGGCTGCTAAATCCAGCCCTTCAAGTAACTGCAATTTACAAGACAGTTCTCATACTCATTACCAATTTGCAAATCAAGGACAAAAGTATAGCGCCAGTACCTATGCTGCGCTGTGCGCGTGAATTTTGTTGTAGTACTCTACATTATAAACCTTAGAGATGAGTAATGGCTAAATTGATGGAAAGGTGTGACTTAGCATATTTTTTTGTTTATTGAGAAGAAATAAATCTTACTATTAACAATACTAATACTGAATAAAGGCTGAATACTGAAGCTTACGTACTTTTTACCCTTAAGATTGGGAAGCAGGCCTGACATAATCGCTGCAACAGTAACCGCTCCCCCGCCTTCGACGACAAACCTCTCGTCTTCCACAATATGCATTATTGCTCGAGCAACCCAATCTTCCTTAACAATAACCTGAATACCAATTTATAAGGCATATGACATAAAATGTCCTGGACACACATCTTGTAAACCATAGCTCAACAATCAGTAGCAGCTCATAGACTGTGATTTGTAACATACCTACGTCGCAAAGAATGTTATGGCGATTCTGAAACAGCAAGTCTGAAAGATTTATGCTTACTTTGCCCCGTGTTGGGCAGAGTCTTCCTGCCAAGCAACAAAAACAGAAACAATTACTACAGCTATCAGTGGCGTAGGCCTCGCACCTAAACGGGCCTAGCACTACCTGATTTAAAATCTTTATTTATTTTTTAATAAAATAAAAACCTGAAAAATCAAGTTTAATCAAATCATGTTTGGTAAGACCATGGTGTAATACTCGTAATATAAGTATAAGATAAAGTTTTTGAGTAGCTTTTGAGAACAAACAATACATTTTATGTGTTTTATACTTATATACACTTAAAGTAAAAGGATTAATATCCACACCAGGCGCCTGTCCTTTAAGGCGCCGTATGGCGTAACATCCCCAGGGAAAGCAGAAAATAATGTCTGTGTAATT
>NJDC01004020.1:50660-63456 GCA_002245475.1 Calephelis virginiensis
TGGATTTAGGTCTGTAATATATCATGTTTTGATTGAATCAAAAGGATAATAACGTGTAAATATAAGAAAACAATCATCTGTCTTTATTTAAAGATATGAGGAATGCTTTTGATTTTGAAGCACAATAAATGTATTTTTATTTTAGCACTTGCCCTGTGCTTGGGATAAATTTTCTATAAATTTTAAAGAAAGAAAAAATTTCGCCCCAGACAGGATTTGAACCTGTAACCTTTCGTCTCAAGCCGACGAATGCTCTAACCAATTGAGCTACTGAAGATTCAAGTCCCGTGGCGAAATTTTTAATTCCTTTCTAACTGGGGCGAAATTTTTTCTTTCTTTAAAATTTACACAATAAATGTGTTAGACAAAACTTGGAAAACACAGTTTTAGAGGTAAATCTTTAGCACAGTTCAAGGGATATTTAGAAAATGGAAAACAATGTGTTTTAAAAAGCACTAGTAAGAGCGAAAAGACAATTCGGTCTTTTTAATAACTGCGTGCAACATTTTTGGGTCACAACTAAAATGTTGCACTTTTTTTTAACTAAATTTAACCTCCAACAGAAAAAGAGGGGTATTATAAATTTAACGTGTCTGTATCTATGTGTGTGTGTACGTCTGTGGCGTTATAACTTTTAAACGGATGGACCGATTTCAATGTGGATTTTTTTATTATTTTTGTATAAATTAATAATTGTTATAACTCACGTAAATAATCTTCCTAATTTTATCAACTGCGATTAAATTTTTTCTGTTTGTGATACTGTCATTATCAAATGTTCTCATCAATTGCAAAATTAAAAAGATATAGTTAACAACTTAAACGTTGACCAAAATAACGGAATTGTTATTAGGAATTGATCTAAAATAACATTACAAAAGCAGATTTAATGGAGTTTTAATCTAAAACGGGACAGCAAAAGATATTTTTTTGATTTTTGCTTATCCGTCTGTCTATTTGTCTGTCTGTCTATCTGTAATATGAGCGATATTCGCGACTGATTTGTTGAACGTACCGTAATGAAACTTGGCTGGTAGGTACTTTATGGTCCGGGGAAGGTTATGAAAAACTTTTTATCACCCTAACTAAAGATCTCTCTTTGGGATAGAGCTAAATTAGGTTATGATTCATTAACGCGTAGTCCGGTTTATTTTCATTTTTGTTTTTCAATTTGTAATATTTTGCTTTACTTAATATTATTATTACAGACATAACAATACTCGGTATAATATGAAACAATAAATTGTAATCGGGAATGTAGAGCAACATTTATGCGTACGCCAATTCTACCTTCAGGAAAGGGAGGATATTCTGTGCCAAATTAACGAAGTTCCGCAGTTGGGATACTTAGTGAAAAAATTGAAGCATTTGTATGTGTGCTGAGAAGAATAACATAAGTGGCAGGTTTAAATGCTTAGCCCTTATCTCATCGCGGATACGATTTTTTTATTTTACAATATAGCATTTTTATTTGAAGATTTGATTAAAACCTTAACTGTGTTGTTAATAAACAACTACTAAAGTACGCTAAGGTTTAAACAGATATATAATGGTCTTTATTACTGTATCATATATTTTGTAAAAAGTACCGTCACGCCCATATCCCCGAAGGGGTAGGCAGAGGCACAACCAGGGCACCCACGACTAGCCGAAGATACTAAGTCCCACAATGTAATAGGTGGCAAGCCTATCGCCAACCGGGCACATATCCTATCCCGAGCAACATTTTTTTATTAGAAAATTAGAAAACCCAATTTTCTTTTTGTTGCTCGACCCGGGATTCGAGCCCGGGACCTCGTGCAGTTAAGTACAACAACTGAACCGCTAGACCACAGAGGCGACCTTTATTATTATTTAAAACATAAAAATATGAATTCCATATGGGTCAGAAAATGCCTAGGTGCCATTAGAACATTTAACAAATCCATATTTGCTTTTAAGATTTTTATATCTTTTCGTAATTGTTTTCTGCGTTTATGTACATTGTCTTGGTCACTTAACAAGGAATCTTCATACATAATGTACAATAATGGCACAATATTAACTCTTTTTGGAACTTTAAAGTTTAGAGTATGAATCCATGATTCAACAGCATTAATAGTTCGATGTCTTAGAAAAAGGCACCAAATGGCTTCATAATTATTTTTCAACCAAAAAAAAATCTTTTCAGCTTCACTATAACCCATTTGATTAACTACGTAATTCTACCCCTCATGAATCTTATCTTCTGGTAGTAAAGCTAGTCGACTAGTTAGTTGAACTATCATGTTGGTATGTGGGACGTAGTTAAACCCTATGATTTTAATTTTTTTAACACATTTTACAAAGTGAAAATAGCATTTAGTTATAATAGCACTAGGTAGTTCTCGTTTTATAGCTGATATTGTGGCCCTCTCAAAATCCACTGTTATCTTCATCGGCTCCCGCTGGGGTAGTTGTCTTTTTAATAAGTAAAACATTAAAACATTAAGCAATAAGTAGGTAGTAAGTTTTTTTTTCGGATACAAGTATATATACATCACCGGAACTATTTTAGTTTTATCTTGGTTATGGCCTAAATCTAAATGCATCGTAATTGTGCGAAAGGCGTTGGACTTGAAAAAATGTGCCGTCCATGAAATTACACATCAACAGATGACAGTTTTTCAAATTAGGTCTTTTATTGCTGTGGTTATAATCAGCCAACAAGGAATTGAAAAATAAATCTGGGACTTCGACTTCCTGCACTGACTCTTAATTTTCAGAAATTTGTTTCTGTTCGATACATAGAGAACTTTTTCAATTACAATTTGGTAATGGTATACCTGTTAGATGTATACCAAAAAATTTTTAAAGGATACAATACCCTAATTGAAAGCATGACGTACAGATTTTTTCCTACTGCAGCTTCCCTATTAGCTTCTGCAACAGCATATTCAATTGTGTTAGGATATCGATTCGATTTTGAAACTAAGCTTTAATTAACAATCCTAAAAGGAAAAATTTTAATGAAGTCAAAATAAAAACTCAGCGAAACATTTGCAAAATGTAAAAAAAATTACATAATAGAAACTCACTGGTGCTAAAGTTATAAACCCTTTACATTACATTTTGTTTTGAGGTCTAGGTTACAGCGCCGTATAACGTTGCCAGATTATGTTTTGTGTACTCATGGGCTTGAAATAATAAAATGTTTCCCTTTCCCCTTTTTATAATCTCAACACTCGTTTTCGAAATTATTTAAAATAAAATTTTTTGACAACATACTTCACGTTCACAAAGACTACCATCTAATTCATTTTACGACATAATTAAAAGTAAATTTGTCAAGACATTTCAAGAGCTTTCATTGAGTTAAAAAGTTACTAGGTATATCTAATTTTCCTATTATAAACGCTCAGCAATGGTAATTATGGAAAAGATAGTGGTTAGAAGTATTACCGTTAATGGTTATTCTTAATGGGTAAAGTGGGACCGACCCTTTCGAATTTATAATATTAGTAGGTAAGTACAGTGAAAGAAAATGGCAGGATAGAATAGTAATATCTTTTACTCAAACGATACTTATACCGCATCTAAATAATAATAATTCTGTAATCTGCCACCGGATCGCAAAGACATTCAATGATTTTGGGAACGCTTTGGCATTACCACTGATCCAGTAATATTATATACCAGCAGATCCGATAAAGTTTGTTCACATGGTACTCGATTAAAATACAGGGTTGCTTTGAAAGGAGAAGAATTTTTTTATATAAGGGGGCTTAAATGGTAATACGTGTTAAATATTATTGCCTCATTGTAATATTTAGTTTTATAAACATTCATGTAACATTCCGCAAAAAATATCAATTTGTTCTCACGCTATGCCGTATCTAGTAGGTACGAGCCATGACATCACCAGCCTGCGAATGCGACTGCGGCCAGTGGGAACCAGTTTTATGCTTTGTTTACGTTATAAGTTATAACCATGCATCTAGTATTTTGTGTGAATAAAAATAGCAAATTGTTTTTAATTTTTAATTATTTCATAGATTGAAAGTGTTACAGATTCCGAAGATTCGTTTCTTAAAATTTGGCTGGTATCTACTTTAAATGTCACCCTGTATATGTAATGCGCACACCACAATGTGGTAGAATATTTTGGAATGCATAACTAATTTTGTAACATCTTTTTAACGTCACACATATTGTCATTTCATTGTATTCAAGTGGTGTAGACTGTAGATAGGTAAGACAGGACAACTTACATATTTATACATATCTCCAAATGTTGCTCTACATTCCGGATTTCAAGTTTTTTGGTCACTTTTCATTGAAATGAAATGAAATGAAAATTATTTATTTGCGGAATATGTGTGTTAAAAAGTTGTTTTAAAGATATTTAAGAATACAGCATATTCTACCACATTGTGGTGTGCAAATATTTAGTTAATTTTAAGAAGTTACATATTTCTATAAAAATGTACATTTAAATCACAGTCCTTATTTACATTTCAATAAACATTTTATTTATTTATGAACATAAGTTTCATAATTTGTTATAAATTAATTTAAAGGTAGATTAATTTTTAGTCCTATCTACCGTTGAGTATTATTATGTCTGTAATTTGTAAACTACAAAAATTATAATTTAAAAAAAAATGGACAACAGTTCATGAGAAACTATACTATAAATCAAAAACAAAGAAATTAAATCATACTATGCATTTGCCTTTTTCCCTCTCCCGTGGGAACGCCTTTAGTAAACGGAATAAAAAGCACCTTCCTGAAAGCTCAAAGTACTCGTAGGTACCTACCAGCCAAATTAGTTATGACCGGTTCAGTAGATTCGGCGTGAATAGAGGCCATGATACAGACAGACATGATAAATTGTCGTTTTAGTCGACCGCACCTATTTTAATAACTTATGTACAGAATTCACCCTTCTACGATTTTATTATAAGTACCCACATATATATTACATTCCCGCATTATCCGCAGAAGTAGAGTCGCCGAAAAAATTGGAGCTTTTAGAGTTGTAGGCACTCGCACACCAAACGTTTTATATTAGTAAAAAAAAATTACATAAATCTCGGTATCTGGCTTGAGATGTTTGACCGCGACAGCTATTCCTGCTATCAGGCTGCCACCGCCGACTGGGACGATCACAGCGTCCACATCTGGCACCTGTTCAATCACCTCTATTCCGATGGTCCCCTGCCCTTCTATTACGTTAGGGTGATCGTACCTAAACATCAAACAAAAACATTGTTAACAATTCATCATTTTTTTTTATTTTGTCAAACATGTAGGAAGTAGGTACTAAGTCGTATCACAAATCAGTGGCAGTGCAATACACCTTTCTAAGAATACTTTTAACAACGCTTGCTTCCCTAACTACTTTTGCGCTAAAAAAATAAAGATATATATGGAAAGAACCCCAAAATTATTTTACTTTGCGTGAAACCGATCTTCCAAAATGGGAAAGAAAATATATTAAATTAGGAAACCGACAATATGGCGAAAAATATGGATTAATAAAATTAACTTTCCCAACATCTTCCCACCTACCCTCAGCACAGTTTGTTTCACCGTTTTTTTTTTGGCTGCCTAGGTTTGGTAACGGTAGTAGATTATGGTAGATAGGGTATTTTTTTTTAATTAATGACTGATAGTCTTTCAATAAATATATTTTAACTAATTTGTGTCAAATTATATAAATAACAAGATAAATATATTTTAACTATTTTATTTTATTTAAGTAACAATAACTAAACTAAAAATTATATAAGTAAGTTGGTTACATATTTGCACACCACAATATGGTACAATATTTTCAATATAATATTTTGGTACGAATAAGTATTTTGTAACAACTTTTAAACACATACTCCATAAATAAATAAATTTAAAATTTTCTTACCCCGAAATCCCTATTCAATTTTAATAACCCTCGACAACACCTACGCGTAATGTAGATAAGAACAATCCTGATCACGTCGAATTTCAAACGAAAAGCAGCTTTTTATTCAACAGATAGACAGAGACACGCGCTCAAATAAATACATACACATTCACACATAGACATACGCCAAACTTATAACACCAATCTTTTTCGACAGTGGTCGAACCATCGTATTGTAAAAGAATAACAACTAGTTTCGTAAACTTACCCGTTAACATAAAACATCTTTTTTTCCTTACTCAGTCCCATGGCAAAACGTTTAGCTTCAGCCATATTAGTGCCGTGCAGCACAGTCTTAGCCCCAAAACCTTGACATTTGGTTTGTTTGGTAATGGGTGCGTGTATAGGCATTACCACAATGCAAGCGATGCCCATCTGCGTGCTGTGGTATGATAAGGATAGGCCGTGGTTACCCGTCGACGCAGCTATAACTCCAAGCTTTCTTTGGTCCTCAGTTAAAAGCATCAAAGTGTTACGAACGCCGCGTTCCTTAAAGCTGTCCAAACATTAGTATTCGCAATATATATTCGCATAGCTTAAAATCTTTGAGGGAGGCCTATGTCCAGCAGTGGACGTCGTCCGGCTAGTGATTATGGTGATAGTTTAGGTACAAAACTAAAAAACTTGGTTTCTTAACTTTAAGTACAGAAGTCCCTTTCATAACCACACACAGTGTAAAACCACAGCGTGGTCCTACAGAAGTTAACGAAACTGAAGGTATACTATATTACCAGCAGTATCCATCAGTATCCAAGTTAAATAAAAAACAAAGGAAGAATTAAAAGGCTCGTATTGCGCAGAGCATCGCCAAAATAAGTAAAGTCTTCGATAACTCACTCGGTTTCCCACAATTTTTTCAGTTTTGATATTTTTTGTATTGAATGGCAATTAAACAAGTAATTTTTGCAATATCATAAAATCCTTTTAAAAACAGTTACATGTAAAATGTCGCCAATACGAGTCCATATAGCTCGCACTGTCAAAATGTTCTCATATGTCACATTGAAACAAGTTTCTAAATCTCAACTCTTGAACTCTACAAACCCTAACTCAATCAGTTCTAGATTAAAATCAAAGTATACCTACATTTGGCCCTTTCGCGGGTGAATTATGTTTATTATTTTAAGTTAATGTTAAGCAATAGTTGCTGCAGATGTATGGTCGATGTGTTGCAGTAAAGAAGTATAATATCTTAATATATATAATTCTTGTGTTCGTGTGTTTGTCACTGAACTCCTCCTAGACGACTGGAGCGATTTTGATGATTTTTTTTGTGTGTTCAAGGGGGTTCGAGAATGGTTTAGATTCACAATTTGGTCCTCTTTCGTATTTTTTTTATTCGTAAGTAGTCGTTGATTTTGGAATGTTTTATATTGGGTCCGGCAAAAGCATTAATGTCAAGTGATACGAAGTTTGCTGGGTCAGCTAGTATGAATACTATTTCCCTTGTCATCCCGATTCGCATTACGTATAATGTTACAGGAATGTTCTAATGGAAGAAAAAAATGTAAGTTTGTTTTATTTCAATTTGTATTAGTAATTCAGACAAGACAATGTGTTTCGTGTCGGCTAGTTGTGTGTTAAAATTGTTTCTTACCATCCTGTGTACTGCATAAATTCTTGTTTTAAATATATATCCATACCAAGTTTGTCAGACATGAGAGCTTTCTGAAAATAAAATGAAAGTAATGTAGAGTAATAAGAAATGTAGATACATTTATAAAAAAACAATTGATGTTTGTTAGTCTCGCTAAAACCCGAGAACGGCTGAACCGATTTGGTTAATTTTGGTTTTGAATTATTATTTCAAGTCCAGGGAAGGATTTAAAGATACGAAAAAGGGAAACACTTCGCCGGGACAGCTAGTTTGTTGTTCCTGCGCAACATTACATGACTCACGGTCCGGTCGTGCGGGCTATTACGGGGAGAGGAGGACTGACCGCTCACAGGACATATGCCCCAACGGCACCACTCACCTCGTAAAAACTAAGGAATTTGTTGACGGATTTTGTGTTGATGGATTCGTGGATTTTTTGTTGATGTAATAAAATAATAAAATATCATCATCGTCAGTCATCAGGCGTACTCATCAGACACACAACGGTCATTTCGCAATTAATAATAACATCAGAATTTTTATGAACATATTTAAATCTGAGTACACACCGTACACGGAGTTCTGGTGATGGCTCCAGCGATGCGCCTCGATGCTGCCAAAATGTCATCATATTTTATTTTCCTCGGATTGTTGGGATCACAGAATTCATCGAACTCGATGTCTTGCGGCTAAATCAATCAAATAATTATTTTATGAGCAATTAAGCACGTAAAGTATCTTTACGCCGATATCCCGGAAGAGGTTGACAGAGGCACAACCAGGGCACCCACGACTAGCCATAGATACTAAGAATAGGTTGTATTTTGAAAACTTTGCAAAACGCTAAACGAGGAAAACTGTGATTCGAGGAATGCTTTTTTATTCTTCTTTCGGCCGATCTTATCTTTTTTGTAAATCCGGGAGTCACGATGCACTAGTCAAAAAAAGAGGAAAAGGGCATATAATTTAATAATAATAAAAAATATCTTCACGCCCCCATCCCGGAAGAGGTTGACAGAGGCAAAACCAGGGCACCCACGACTAGCAGAAGATACTAAGTCCCACAATGAGAAAAGTGGCAAGCCTGTCGCCAACCGGGCACATATCCTATCCCGAGCTACATTTTTTTTATTAGAAAATTAGAAAACCCAATTTTCTTTTGTTGATCGATCGGGATTCGAACCCGGGACCTCGTGCAGTTAAGTCCAACAACTGAACCTCTAGACCACAGAGGCGACCTTTATTGTTATTTAAAACATAAAAATATGAATTCCATATGGGTCAGAAAATGCCTAGGTGCCATTAAAACATTTAACAAATCCATTTTTGCTTTTCAGATTTTTATATCTTTTCGTAATTGTTTTTTGCGTTTATGTACATTGTCTTGGTCACTTAACAAGGAATCTGCATACAGAATGTGCAATAATGGCACAATATTAACTCTTTTTGGAACTTAGTTTCGAGTACGATTCCATGATTCAACAGCATTATTATTTCGATGTATTAAAAAACGTTAATTTTATTAGAAAACTAAAAATATACATTTTTTCTAACTTTTTTGTTGCCCGACGGGACCGGAACCTCAAAAAGTCAAGTCCCACTCGCGATCTAGACCACTGCAAAAATGTACTTCAACTATATAATTCTTTTTCGAAGCAAGTTATGATTCCGAGGTAGACATTAATTTTGTCATGTTCCAACTAGTGGTTTTTGAGATGTACTTAATTTTGCCTATATTCTATGTTGAGAAAGAGTCAATCAAACAGGTTTCTAGGTATGTGGGTGTAATGCAAACTTTTAACACTATCATGAGGTAGAAGGAGTTGGTCCCATCATTACCACATTCATTTCGAATTTCGATAAAGGACACAGATACTTACATTGCTCATTTTGATTTTGTTATATTATGTTCATATTGACACAAAAATTTTATACTCTAGGGTTAAGTAGGCACTATAGTTAGAGGTCAATGGTAGGCACCCACAAATTTTGAATATTTTTTTTACAGTCAAAGTGAGACTTATCATTTTTTTATTTTTTTCCATCGCTTAGTAACAAGGTTTCATGCTTAGTTCGTATACGTCCTGAATAATTATATTATTATACTCTTTGGTATACAAATTGGTAAACGACAAAACTATTCAACATTATAATATTTATACTCTACCTTCACTGATTTTATTGTTAAATAGTTTTGATTTGAAGTATTTCTGCTTATCTTATAACAATAAGATTACTGGATAGTTGCTTTTATAAGGTATCTTCACGCCCATATCCCCGAGGAAAGCAGACTAGCCTAAGACACTAAGTCCCACAATGTGATAGGTGGCAAGCCTATCGCCAACTGGGCACATATACAATCCCGGGTAACGTAATATGCTTTTACAGGGCCGGGATAGATCGCGTGTGTAAGTTTACTGACAACCCTACCTCGACGCTTAGTACCACAAACCTGGCGAGCGCTGACACTGACAGCACGCGGTTGTATCGAATCGGGCAAGCTTTTACACAACAACTGACCGCCTAGTGGAATGATATACAGATTTAATTTTGCTTTTTAAAATAATGCTTTTGAATGTGTTGGTCCTGGTCCACTTTGCAGAAGTAGACCATGAGAGCATAGGTTAAAAATGTTATCACCACCAAGATCACTTGTAGAAGAGTGCTGTTCATAAACTTCCCGACTGGGGATATTTATCTGTTCGTGCCACCATAGTGGAAGTTTTATTTCCTGTCCGGCGGGCCGGTTAGGGGTAGACTTGCATAATAAGCCTAACATCCTGGCCACAGGTGAGCGCTGGACCTATGACATAGGACATATACCTAGTGTAGGTGCATACACCACTGTGTGACTCACCTCTGGGGCCTAACGGTCCGGAGTCGGACTTGACTTCTTGAGGTCATGGGTTCGAACCCCTGCGGAGTTATTCAATGTCTTTTTAGGGATGATCACTGGATAAAGTGTACATCAAATAGCTGTCATATGACGTGTTTTGTATTTGTTATTTCCGTTGTATTTCTGTCGGCCACAGGAGATAGTAAATATAAAACACTTCATTTGACGGATATTTGATGTACACTTTACCCAGTGATCATCACTAAAAATATACGGAATTAGCCCCCTGGTCGGGCAGCAAAAATAGACGGGTTGCACTCCGGGAGTGCCGGCAGAAGTGAAAACTTGAATATTAACTTTGTGCATTTTTGATTTTTTGAAATGGTAAGGAAATAATTTTGCACGAATTGCTTTCATTGTCAGTATGAAAGTACTATCATTTATGCACAAATATTATTTTCATATCAATAACCTGCGTTTGGCTTGACAAAAACTCCCTAACGACGGCTAGGAGCGTCGTCATATTATCTGTACAACAAACCTTGCTCGTCTACACATAAAGCTTATTTTCAAGATGGAACAAATAGAGTAATGTCTGTTGATATTAGACGTATGTGCTATCTGTGAGAATGTAATGGTAGGTATATTGCGGCGTATTATCCATTGCACATCCTATACTCTTCCGAAATATCTAAGCAATACAAAAACAGCAATGAATCTACGTTTTATTTTAGATCTGGCGCTGTCTTACGTTCTGACGATCTGACGCGAAATTAGAAGTTTTTACCCATTCCAAAAAAAATGCGCAACGCCGCTAAAGAAGTTTTCACTTCAAAAATAGAAAATTGTGTATTTTCAATTTTCTAGTAAAGATAACTTTGCTTGAGATTGGATATTTGCCCGGTTGGCGATAGGCTGACCACTTTGTGAGACCTAGTGTCTTCGGCTAGACGTGGTTGCTCAAGTTGTGCTTGTGTCTACTTCTTCGGGGATATGGGCGTGAAGATACTAGGTACGTACACCATTATATGATGTTTATAATACACGTATGTGCAGAAGTGTGCTAGTTCGCTGACTTATCACATAACAACACTATTAATAGAATGTTAGACCAATCAAAATATTTTAAGTATGATCTTAAAGCGTTGAAAGTGATGTAAAAACGTTTAAATTCCGCCACGTACATGCGGAATTACTTTACGAAACGAAATTTCGAATTCATACAAATCAGTGGATCTGATAGACACGATCGTAAATTTTCCGTAAAGAATTTTTCCGCTTTAAAATTCCGTATTTTCTGTCAACAAGCGAGTGTAAAACTAGCGGGTGCGCGCTAGTTGGCACCTACTTACTGTAAATAAAGTTATCATTATACAAGGGCACGATGTTTGCTAGCCGCCTGTCTTCGGGTACTCTGCCGGTCCTCAAACATTTGTTACAAAGGACCTAGAAAGAATTCCAAACTTGATCATCTCAGCTGTAACCATATCAAGTCCCGCAGCCTTACCATATTTAATACTTCTAATCGCCCATTCAACTTCTTCCATCATAATGTCATCACATGCCTCCGTTATTTCTGAGTAATAATAATATAATATAATATCATGGTTATAATAATATTGCTTTTTGAATAACTAACAGCTTGTCGCCCCAAATGTGTGTTACCATTTGAGTAGTTGATTTAGGCCAGGTGCAGACGTACGTTTTGTTGATTAGGTTTCCTAACCAGGAATTCAGATTTGAATCTCCGTGAGACTAGTACATATTTACAGTTTTTTGTATTTGGAATATCATATGTAAAGAGATACAAATGGTGAAAGATTGATTCCAATCGAAGACTATTAATTCCTGTTGCACTTTTATTTTTTTAATTGCGGTTAAACAACTAATATATATTTCATGAGAAAACGTGATATGAATATTTTTTTCAAGTTTGCGGATGGCGTCGCGTGTTGTAACTATTAATACTCACTTAGTTGATAAACATTAGCAAATTATAAATCTTTGTTGTAAATTACCTAGTACAGCGCCACCAACTATACCTGTTTAGGAGTCTAAACCAAAAATAAACCGTCACTTCATTCCGCTGTCAATTAGGTACTAAAGTGTGTGAACCGAAAATAAAAATCTACAACTACCATTTTTATTATTACTTTTCTTATTTAAATTCTCAATCAGAAACACTAAACCTCTCACTAGCTACGCTGTTTACTGAAAATTAGTTTTGCTTTAACTAATAAATTCGCAGGTTTTCAACTTCTTCAAGAGTCAAGCTTCAAGAGTCTCGGAAACCGGCGTATTTGTATGTTAAGGGTAATTAACGTCAAGGAATCTGGGTAAGTCTGCAAGAATCGTGACATTTGGCGCTCGATATTTTCTACCCCGTAAATGCATTGGCGTGAAGGTATGTATGTGTGTGTGTGTGTGTGTGTGTGTG
>NJDC01004020.1:82114-94654 GCA_002245475.1 Calephelis virginiensis
CACGCTAAAATATTCATAGAGTTGAAAAACTGCGTCGGTTGCCGTCTTGCAGCTCAAAATCGACCCACACGTTCAAAAGTTATGGCATTGCAAAAATTAGTGAAAAAAAGTTTTTTTTAAGATAACTTTGTTATTTCAAAACTAATCGATTATGTTGTATCCACAACATTTACAGAATTCGAAAAACTGCGTCAATTGCCGTCTTGAAGGTCAAAATCGATCAACGCGTTTGAGAATTGATAGCGGGAAGTTGCAAAGATAGACTGCAGGGTCAACCGCTTTTCTAATTTTTTTGTTTCTGTAGGGAAAAAAAATTGGGGCTGAATTTGCCGCCCCCTAAAATACGCCGCCCTAGGCTCCAGCCTACTCAGCCTGCTGGTAAATCCGTCACTGAGTTTACTATTCCCCATAGCTGTGTAATATAAAGTACTTACTTAAAAAACAATTGAAATGTAGAACCCTGCGCTTTTGTACGCATACTTACATATTTTTTCTTAATTACATTTTTTTTGAACTTGTAGAAAATTATTTTCTATTTTTTTAGTTCAGCTAGAAAGCGATTTTGTTTGTTTTTAAACTGTTATTTATTTTTGTTTTTTTATAGTCCAATGATTACATCTACCTGGTAATGAAGAATTAGCTTTTTTGTTGGTATATCATAATAAATAAAGAAATAAAGATCCTGCACAAGTTATACAAATTAACCTAAGCCCAAAGTAAGGAAATTACTAGCTGGAATTAAAAATTGAAATTAAATCAACTAATTATAATACAATCGCAATAAAACTGCAAAACAAACAAATATCGATTTCTATAAGTAAATTATAAGTTAGAATTGGTGGCAGTGTGACCATTTCAGAAGTATGCTGTTTCAGAAAAAAAAATTAGAGAAATTAAATATGAATACACAATCTTACAATTTATTATATTTTATAGTTTTAGCAAATCAGTCACAGCCCGGCTAGCTCAGTCGGTAGAGCATGAGACTCTTAATCTCAGGGTCGTGGGTTCGAGCCCCACGTTGGGCGAAATCTTTTTAAAACTTTTACGTCAGATAATTTTTTCTAGATTTTTTTTTGTTTTAGGATCGGACCTATTAAGAATTAAGCACTGTTTTATTACAACGAACTAAGTCTTGAATGTATTCAAAGAAGCTTTTTTGAATATAAGCTTAGTAGAATGATACGTAAATGTTTCGAATAGCGCTATCTAGCAGAAGCATGTCGAATTATGTTTACAATCTCATGAATTTCGGTAAAAGTTCATAACGTTCATGATAGATGGCAGTATTTTGACAACATTTCTAAATAATACTTCACAAGAACGACAAAATTGCGATTATTGTCGTAACTCTACCTATATTGAAGTCAAAGCTGGATTTTGGAAATTCCAAAGATTACGATGTTAGCGTAAATTAAAAAAAACTATTAAATAGGGAACGTTTTGCAAAGCTAAAAAAGTCACCAGGTACCTAATGTAGAAGTAAACAGATGCGCAATTATTAGGTACATTTATTTTAAGATAGATACTGGTTAAAACATTACAAATGAACGTAGGGACACAAAGGGATACAAAAAATATTATTACAATTATTTTAGGTTGACAGCTACCCATAGGTATACCCATAGGGTATACCCCTATAACAGTGGAGCGTCGTATAAAACTATAAAAGTATGATATGTTTCATTTAGTATGTTTAAAAATTTAAAAATGTCATTTCATTTTTTTAAAAATTAAAAAATATATTTAGGTACGTCATTGTACTTTAACCCCCTTACTAATTCAACTTACTCGCCCGTTGATCTGGTGTGTACTACACATTTGCTAACAAAAAATTAAGTTACACACCAGATCAACGGGCGCGTAAGTTTTATTAATTAAGGGGTATTTTATTGTGTTTTCTGTAGAAAACTGAAAGTATTTTCAGTTTTAAGTTGAAAGTTAGCTATGTGGTGAAAAGATTGACGATAGACTTACCCTTAAAACTCTATCAAAGCTCAGGTTTCTCGTTATGAACAGAAAGGGAAAGTATGGAAAAGACAACACTAGCTACTTTCATTAATTAAATAGTAAACAATTTAAAGTTTTAATTAAAATGAATCCACTCAAAATGTATGCGTTTTTATAGAAATATTTTAAACATCCTTAAACACAAAATATTTTAAAGTGATTTAATAAACTCATTTCTCCGTCGTTCCCTATTTTTGTTGTTGATTAATAATGAGAAAAGCATCTTATACCTAACTACTGTCTTAAGCCCGGTTCCAATCAATGAACCGTAATCCGTTAGTATAACCATTGGTAGTTTATCTAAAAGTGACCCGAGCGTTGCCCATAGGTAGTTAGTTACTCAAAATGTTTTGAATTAAAAGTCAATTACAAACGACGGCAGTGCGATTTTTTACCATCCGTATAAAAATCTACCACTCGTAAGCAAAACGACTCGTTTCTTGAATTAAGGAAGCGGGCATTAAACGCAATCATTATTCATTTAGAACTCACTTCATTTATGCCAGTATTTTTGTTAATATGATTCAGATGTAAGGCCTATTTAAAGGGTCTAGTTTTATTTTACTTCCAAATTTCTTTATGATTATCAGTTTGTCTGTCAGTTTAAAAAATCTACTAGATCAGTTGTGATCAAGATTTCCTCCCTCTTTTGTTTTAACATCATTGATAAGAAAGCGGTCACTTGATAAATGGTCTCTACATTTATCTTCGATTTTAAAAAAAACATTTTGTAGTGGTTTTCTTCTGATTCCAGTGCCTTTAATATTTTTTTTAAGAAATGGAACGATTTTCTCATCTGTTTACTATTGTTACTATTGTTATTAAATACACAAAGACTTATTTATATTTTAAAACAACCATCAACCTACTTGTCTGTGGAAACCATTACTTGAAAACATGGTTTTGGCGCCATCGTGAATGAAGTTGGTTGTAATTTTTTCATTATTATTGAATTTCGTGTTTATATTGAGTGAAATTGGTTAATTTAGGTGAGAATTAAATTAAAGTTCAGTAAAAGTGCACAATTTAAATAATTATGAAGAAATGAGTGTATCGTCTATTTCTTCGCTGCTGTCAAATCTCACTAGATGAGCTTGAGTAACGAAACCACCGCTTCACATAAGAACCTGACATGACTTTGTACATGGTGACTAATGACATGACGTGAAAACCACAAAACCTCGTAAAAACTTGACATTCGCAAAGTAGGTTGTCGTGAAAAATGATTGTAACGTAGTGGGGGTGGCTTAGCTACCACCCACCACTATGTTAACAAAAAAAATATACAAACCAACAGACATATTTGGAATATGGAATCCTGTTGGTATATAAAAGAATTTAAAGAAAATATAAACAATAACACTGTATTAAAATAAACACTAAAAATAAAAGTAAAAAAAAGTATCTTCACGCCCGTATCCCCGAAGAGGTAGGCAGAGGTACAACCAAGGCACCCACGACTAGCCGAAGACACAAGTCCCACAATGTGATAGGTGGCAAGCCTATCGCCAACCGGGCACATTTCCAATCCCGACCAACATTTTTTTTAATTAGAAAATTGGAAAAATCCAATTTTATTTTTGTTGGCCGACCCGGGATTAGAAGTCCAACACCCGGACCGCTAGACCACAGCGGCGATATATGGAATATGGAATCCTGTTGGTATGTAAAAGAATTTAAAGAAAATATAAACAATAACACTGTATTAAAATAAACACTAAAAATAAAGTCTATAAAAAGGTCTGCACTAGGTTCTGCCGGGTTAAAAGGGGATAGATGGGCGTGGGATAGGCTCGTCGACGGAACACGAAGGACTGCTGCTGTAGTCTTCGGCGGTTGGGCTAGCGGGACCCATTGGCGCCTTCCTTTAGCAGCCAGAAGCAGCAGTAGAAGTGGGCCGCTGGGAAGGCGGCCAGAGAAGAGCACCGGCGGGCAGCTTCCGCCGGTCTAGGGTCCTCCCACCACCGAGCAGCAGGCATCAGTCAGCAAGCAGCAGTCATAATAGGACGTTCCGTCGAGTTATAAAATTAGAAATTTGAATAGCAGGTTCTGTAGCAGATATATAATGTAAGCAGATTGTTGTAGGATCGAAGTCGAAAAGCAGACTGTTGGCAGACTGTTCCGTGAATAAATTTTTCTCTTCTCTATTTCAAAATTTAAAAGCTACTAAACTTAATATATTTTTTAAATAGTGGCCAGTGTAGCTACAAACTACAAAGGCCAGCTATCAAAATAGTTTTTAAGGAGGATATTAAACGATCGAAAGCCATATTTAGGTATAAAAGAAGAAGAAGAAGAAAACATAGCTTCAGAAATGCTAGAGCCATTTCTTAAATAATCCAAGACTTGAACTTGAACGTGACTCGTATCGAAATTAGTTCATCCGTTTACAAGTTCTAACAGACACACAAATACGTTAACCTTTTTCTATTTTCTATCGGGGGTAAATAATGTATTGAATTGAGGAGAGAAGTTTGACCATCTCTTTATTAATGAGGTGTGTTTTTCCAACAATTAATTATCCTTCGTCTGTATCCTTTAGTATTTTTTGCCCCGCACTTCTGTGAACCATCTAACAATATAATTGAGGATAAAACATACATTCGTGGTGCATGAAAAACTTCACGTTTTTATAATCACGACCTCACTATCGTAACTGGATATTTTGTGGTGGAAAATTATTTCCGAACTTAGACCGCGCAATTTTTATATTGAGATATAACAATAAAAAAGGGTTATCAACTCGGCTGTCTGTTTTTTTATTACCTCATTCAGGACTGCTTGATGTTGTGTGATGTGGTTAGTGTACGGTAGATAGGACTAAAAATTAATCTACCTTTAAATTAATTTATAATAAATTATGAAACTTATGTTCATAAATAAATAAAATGTTTATTAAAAGGCCTGTGATTTAAATGTACATTTTTTATAGAAATATGTAACTTCTTAAAATTAATTAAATATTTGCACACCACAATGTGGTAGAATATGTTGTATTCTTAAATATCTTTATAATTACTTTTTAACACACATATTCCGCAAATAAATAATTTTCATTTCATTTCATTTCATTTCACTTCATTTTATTTCATTGAGATCCCGGGTTCGATCCCTGGGTCGGGCAACAAAATAAAAGTAGAAAATTCAAATTTACAACATTTTCAGGGCTATGTTACTTATTTTATCTTAAAATAATAAATGGATGTCTCGTGGTTATTGTCAATACCAGTGAAATGTTTTTAAGGTAAACACGTGGTCAACAAGAGAAATGTTGAAAGTATCTTAGAGAGTTTAAATTTTCTATTAAAAATAACGTTGCCCGGAATCGGATATGTGGCCGGTTGGTGATAGGCTTGCCACCTATCACATGTGTAGGTTTTGGTGTCTTCGGCTAGACGTGGGTGGCCTGGTTGTGCCTCTGCCTATCTCTTCGGGGATATGGGCGTGAAGATATTTTACTGTCACCTCATTACTTGATCAGTACATACAGGAACAGATAGATTTTTTGAGAAGGTTGTCATGGAGTTGTCCCTATATCAATGGTTATAATCCGCCAAGTGCTTTTTTAGTGAAAAACCAAGTCGCTTTTCGCTGTCTGTCCTTATGTATGCTTAGATTTTTAAAACTACTTGATCTGGTTATTTTTAATAGATAGATAGTTCAGGTTGGCAACGCACCATTACCAACTTTGGAGTTTCTACTCACCAGGTGGCGTGAATTTCTAACCATCAGGAAATCCGTCTGCTTGTTTGCCTTAAGATATCATAAAAAAAATGCTCTGTGGTCTAGCGGTTTAGGTGTTGGATTTGACTTCATGAGGTCCCGGGTTCGTTTCCCGGGTTGGGCAACAAAACGAAAATGTGGTTTTCTTATCCTATTAATATTATAAATGCGAAAGTTTGTATGTATGGATGTATGGATGTTTGTTACTCTTTCACGACCGAATGGCTGAACGGATTTGTCTGAAATTTGGAACACGAATAGATCGTGACTTGGATTAACATATAGGCTACTTTTTATCTCATTCACACAATGGGTTTCTGTGAAAACGCGGGCGAAGCCGCAGGCAACAGCTAGTGTTCTAATAAAAAAAATGTTGCCCGGGATTGGATGTGTGCACGGTTGGGGATAGGCTTGCCTCCTATCACATTGTGGGACTTTGTGTCTTCGGCTAGTCGTGGGTGCCCTGGTTATGCCTCGGCGAACTTCTTCGGGGATATGGACGTGAATATACTTAAATTTGATTTATACGAACTTCTGTCTTTTTGTAAGTTTGATGATACGAGGGTGGATCCAAAAGTTCGTGGCCTAACCTACATGGAGCTATGACATCTTTTTAAAATCTACCGTCATTTGTTAGTATGTGTCATATTGGTTTATTGTGCGCAGTTTCATTCCGATACTGCACAATATAAATTTACTGTGATTTTTTGTTTGAAGCAATCTGACTCAATTTTCAATAATGGAGAAAATTGAACACCGTGCAGTCATTAAGTACCTCAATAAAAAAAAGGGCTATCACCAAAAGACATCCATCAAGATATGGTGAGCATTTTGGGGGAGTCTGCTCCATCGTATTCCAGTGCCAAGAAGTGGGTAGCTGAGTTTAAGCGCGGTCGTGAGAGCATTAAAGATGATCCTAGGAGTGGAAGGCTTACATCCTCTACCACGAAAGAAAACATCGATAAAATTTGTGATCTCGTACTGGGTGACCGATGTTTGACCTTTGGTAAGATAGCTGAGATAATAAACATTAGTTATGGCCGGGTGCAATACATAATAACGGAAGAGTTGGGGTTCCATAAGGTTTCTGCTCGCTGGGTCCCGAGGTTGCTTTCAGCTGAACAAAAACGAGTTCGATACACAATTCGCGAGACTGTTTGGAACTTTTTTAGATTATTTACCGAAAGGTCAAACTATAAATTCTAGTTATTATTATAACCTTTTACGAAGACTCCGGGAAGAAATAAAAGAAAAAGGCCGGGAATGTTGCGTAAGAAAGTTTTGTTTCACCAATACAATGCACGTGTTCACACTTCGGTTGAAACGATGTCTGTAATTCATGATTGTGGCTACGAATTGCTGCCCCACACACCTTATTCTCCGGATTTAGCCCCTCGGATTATCATTTATTTCCAAATTAAAAAAAAAACACTTGGGTGGCTCGAAATTTTCGACCAAAGATGAGGTGATAGTGGCTGTAAACGACTATTTTACCGACCTTCCGGAATCTTTTTTTTTTGAGGTGATAAACAAGTTGCAGGTCAGGTGGAAGAAGTGTGTTGAGCTAGATGGAGACTATGTCGAAAAATAAAAATAAATTTAGACCCACTTTTCTTTCATTTTCTTGGTCGGGCTTAGAACTTTTGGATCCACCCTCGTAGTTACTTTGGATAGCAGAATGTTTTAGTGTGTTAATTTTGCATTTCACTTGTCAATTGAAAATGCTGTTGCTTATAAAAGGGCTAATTTTAAGACATTTTTATAAACAAACTAAACTAGCTTAACTAAAAACTAGCTTTTCCGGCAAACTTCGTTGCACCCGTTCAGTTTATAAGAGAGAAAGTATAATGTTGTTTTCCCTAGTTTCCTCGCAATTGAACAGAATAAAACGTATCCTATGACCTTTCCCTGGTTCTAAACTACCTCCCTATTAATGTTCAGCCAAATTGGTTCAACCGTTCTTGAGCTATAAATAGTGTCACTAAAACAAATTTCTTTTAACTTTTGAACTTTTTAACTTTTGAATTCTCACCTGCACTCAGTTAGCTTACGGATGACGGCATATAGTTGAATCTTATTATTTTATTATCTTATATCGTCCTATATACGTCACCTGGTGGTTCATATGACTCATATATTTTTTGGCATGGGCCTGTAGTCTATAAGGTTGTCTGACAGAGTTCGCTCTGAAGCGATTAGGCCGCTTTTGTGTACCTAAGTTAAATTTTATAAGTGATAGAGTGTATGTTATTTTAAATTTTGTTACATAATAAAGCGTACTCATTCATTAATTAGGTATCATGTATTAGTATTGTTAAATCAAACTATTATGATTAACAATTACTAACACAAGAACATAAATTATTCCCTGCGTTGGTCCGGGCTCCTTTGAAGAATAGACCATCTGCCTTCCTGCCAGGCAGCTCGTAAAAGGCGAGCATAGGCTTACCGTCACTAGCACCGTGACATCCTACTAGGTGTCAGAGTTTCGCAGCGACTCGTCCGGATTAGTTTTAGATTTAGATTAGATTATATAAATTAGATCCGCCTCAACTATTCCTGCCGCCATAACGTCAATGATTGCCGTTGACGTGTTCCGGTTTGGAGGGTAAGGTAGCCGATAAACTTACTTTTGCTCTAGACCTAACATCCCGGTATCAGGTTGGCAACGCACCACCTTTGGTATCTCCAGGCGGCGTGAGTTTCTTACCATCAGGAAATCCGTCTGGTTGTTTGCCTTCCATTATCATAATAAAATTGCTCTGGGGTTGTATTATTTGTTTAGAGATTTTATACATTTATTTGTTATTTAAATAAATCACATTCTCTCCGGGTAGCTCGCAAAATGTAATAATGTCCGAAAATAGCATAAATCTACTACCACGAGTCACATGAGGCACATGTCTTATTTTCTGTTTTTTGTGCAAGAGAAGGCAATGAACGTCCAGGGCCGCTGAGGAGAATAGACCGTCTGCTTCCCTGTAGCTCTGCAAGGCGTGCGTGCAGACAAACATGAGACCACTGGTGGTACAGTACTGTGCAGCTACTTTCCAGTCTGATATTCACCGCCTTACCTGCCGCCAATATGACAATTTTGTGTTCCGGTCCGCATAACCTCTGCCAAACGATTGCGACGCACCTTCAAAATCTATGGCTTCTACAGGCTGCGGTTATCTCTTACCATCAGGGGATCCGCGTGTTTGTTCGATGACTTTGGCAAAAAAATATTTTTATGGAACAGGTAAAATAACGTTTTAATTTTAAATTTAGAACAAACAAATTTCGTAGCTAACAATCGAAGTAACTAACTTTTTAACCGACTTAAAAGGAGGATTATGTTCAATTTTGTTCAAATGTTACTTGAGAACTTGTGTAGGTTAACAGTAGCGTAGTAATATTGACAATGCAGTCAGTTTTAAGCAATTTTACTGCAAATTAATTATCGTTTAGTGCACTTCAAAACCCAATTAAATTGATGGACAAAGCGACAAAACGAGAGCAATAAAATAATTTTATTTTGGATGTAATTTGATAGCTACACTTTGGCAGGAAAATCTTTTGGCAGTTAAAAAATCATACATGCGTAGGAGTAAACAAATTGGTTTCTGCAATTTATGACCAAATTGAATTAATTTTAAACATATTTTAAAACCTGTTTTCAATTCTTTTAATATCCTTTTTGTTACCTTTTGAACATTAATTCTAAATTGATTCAGTAGCTGCATGAATAATAATATAGTATAATAACAATATATTATTTTAGGATATACTTACCTAGGTAATAAATGTCTTAATCATATATTTATCTGATAATTTTATAATTAAAAAAACCAAGAAGAATCTTCAAATATAACCAAAATTCATCGGACAAAAAATTTTAGTCTCAAAATGTTAAAATTCAAATTTACTTATTAGCAAAATAAGGTCACAAATTGGGGGTAACTTTGTGTTATTTAATAAAAAAATCAAAAACCCGACTCCAATTTTAATACTACAATATCAAGGTAGACAAAACAATACTCGTTATCGCTACATAGTGTAAAAGAAAGTCGCTTCCTCTGTCCCTATGTCCCTTTGTATGCTTAAATCTTTAAAACTACGCAACGGATTTTGATACGGGTTTTTTAAATAGATAAAGTGTTTGAAAGGGAAGGTAAATGTATATTTCATAACCGTGCAAAGCCGGCGTGGGCCGCTCGTATAAGATAAGAGGCACTTCGTAATAACAAAGACCTGGAGGAAGAAGAAGATATCGACTAAGCTTTGCAATAGCGTCTTAGCCATAGCTCTATTCACACCATTCCCTGCACACACTCTCCTCTCTACATCCGCGGTGTACCTTCCATCCCTGCTAAAAGTACAACCAAGATATACAATTTCATTCACATGCTCCAACACTACATCATCAACCAAAACTATTACATCCGTTCTAGCTACGTCGTTTTCAAACACCATTATTTTGGTTTTCATCGCATTCAAATGTAAGCCCCTTTCTTTACAATCTCCTTCCATAACTGTGACCAGAGATTGTAGGTCAGATAGTGTAGAGCCCAAAAGAACAGTATCATTTGCATAAAGCAGGTAGTTCACAATTTGGCCACCCATACGCATTCCCACATTAAATGATCTTAACCTTTGAAGACAATTGTCCAAATATAAGATAAACAAGCGTACTGACAGCACATAACCCTGCTTGACGCCAATGTTAATATCAAAGCAGGACGATATGTTGCCATCCACCCGCACGCATGCCTTACAGTCTAAATACATTGGCTGCACCGCACGGAGCAGGGGCTTGACTATCCCATAATCTGATAAAAAAAATCCCTTTAAAAAGTGAAAAAATTGGTTAAACTCTTTACTTTCACCCCCTCAACTCACACATAAGTTACTTTTAATATATCATCATCATCAGCCGGAGGACGTCCATAGCTGGATATAGGCCTCTCCCAAAGACCGTCACAAGTCATGGTCACCAACCGCTTGTATCCAAGGACTCCCCGCGACTTCGACCATATTATCAGTCGTGCCGCCACTTGAGAACTTTTCTTTCCCAGCGGTTGTCGGTTCTGCTAGCAATGTGGCCTGCCCATTGCCACTTCAGCTTGCTGACTCTTAGGACTATATCGGTTATTCTTGCCCTATTGCGGACCATATCACGCAGAGAAACACTGAGCATAGCTCTCTCCGTAGCACACTGAGCCACTCTGAGCTTATTTAAGAGGCCAACATTTAACGGCCAATTCTCAGAGCTCTGCACAGATTTGGTCAAGAAGATACCCTTTAACTTCCGAGTTGAATTCAGGGATCGACCTCTTTCTTAAACTTGAACTTACCTAACTGAACATTTAGACCTAGGTATACATATTGATCAACAACTTTAAGAATTGAGCTCCAAATATGAACTGGTATAAGCGCAACATGAACGTTGAACATGACTTTCGTCTTGTCCAAGTTCATCTAAGACCCACCTGTTGGAAAGTCAGTATTGAGGTCACTGAGCATCTTGCTTAAGTCTTCCAGCGATTTCGCCATGACCACAACATCATCTGCAAATCGAAGGTGAGGGATGTACTTGCCGTTGATGTTAATGCCGAGTCTTTTCCAGTCCAGAAGCTTCAAGACATCTTCCAGTGCAGCAGTGAACAGTTCCGGAGAAATAGCGCCCCTCTGTCTCACACCTTCCTGCAACTGGATCGGTTTCGAGCTCTGATCCTGTAATCGAACTGACATAGTGGCTTTTTCATACAAACACCTCAACACTTCGATATATCGATAGTCGATGCGGCGTCGCTGTATTGACTGAAGCACCGCCCATGTCTCAACCGAATCGAAGGCTTTCTCGTAGTCCACAAACGCTAGACATAATGGCCGATTATACTTCTCTGTCTTCTGTATAATCTGGCGCAGCGTATGACTGTGGTCTACGGTGCTAATGCCTTTACGGAACCCGGCTTGTCCGGAAGGTTGGAGATCGTCCAACCTTCGTGATATTCGGTTCCTGATGACCCTTGAAATCAACTTGTGAACGTGACTCAGAAGTGAGACGGGTCGGGGTACGTTTTCGATATCTTTATGTATGTAATTCTTGTGTTCGTGTGTTTGTCACTGAACTCCTTCTAGACGATTGGACCGATGTTGATGAAACTTTTTGTGTGTGTTCAAGGAAATCCGAGAATGGTTTAGATTCACAATTTGGTCTCCTGGAAAATGCTTTTTAATATTTTTTTTGATAATAAGTAGTTGTTGATTTTGGAATGTTTCACATCGGATTAGCTGTAAATGTCAAGCAATACGAAATTCGTAGGCTAGTATCATATGATTATTGCATTAAAACGCAGAATGTTTAATTATATGAATCATACTCGTCAGTGGTGGGCTAAAAGATGATTTTTGTAGTTTTTCCTGTACACTTTTTGTAGTCAATCTTTTTGTAGGTCACATTAACAAAACTAATAATGTAGGTAAAACTTAATTATTAGGTAAGTCGAAGAGTTCAGCTTCAGATGAAATGATATGGAATGAAATGAAGTGAAGTTCCGGGTTCGATCTCCGGATTGGGCAACAAAAAAATATAAAACTTGTATTTTTTAATAAAAATAACGTTGCCCGGGATTCAACATGTGACCGGTTGGCGATAGGTTAGCCAGCTATCACATTGTACGATTCAGCGTCTTCAGCTAGTCGTAGATGCCCTGATTGTGCCTTTGCCAACCTCATTGGGGATATGGGCTTGAAGATACTTTTTTAAATTCTGTTATTCAGGCCCAAGAGGACACTACAAAATCGAATATCTTCTACATTGGT
>NJDC01004020.1:94987-121956 GCA_002245475.1 Calephelis virginiensis
TAATTATATGAATCATACTCGACAGTGGTGGGCTAAAATGTGATTTTTGTAGTTTTTCCTGTACACTTTTTGTAGTCAATCTTTTTGTAGGTCACATTAAAAAAACTAATAATGTAGGTAAAACTTAATTATTAGGTAAGTCGAAGAGTTCAGCTTCAGATGAAATGATGTGGAATGAAATGAAGTGAAGTTCCGGGTTCGATCTCCGGGTTGGGCAACAAAAAAAAAACATAAAATTTATATTTTCCAATAAAAATAACGTTGCCCGGGATTCAACATGTGACCGGTTGGCGATAGGTTAGCCAGCTATCACATTGTACGATTTAGCGTCTTCAGCTAGTCGTAGATGCCCTGATTGTGCCTTTGCCAACCTCATTGGGGACATGGGCTTGAAGATACTTTTTTAAGTTCTGTTATTCAGGCTCAAGAGGACACTACAAAATCAAATATCTTCTACATTGGTTCAGCAGTTCTCGAGGTACAAGTGTTGTAAAAAACCCAACTCCGTTATATTTTAACTAACCCTTAATGTTAGAGGAGCCCAAGAGAAGATTTTTGCAGTTACTCAAGCGCGTGTGATGATGATATGGGACCCTGTACCATGATTAAAGCACATCATAGGTATATCAAGTCTCTATAGTCGCACATAATATTTTTATAGCTTGAGAAAGCAAAGAAAAGAAAGAAGAGAAAGAAAGCTTGACATAAAGCATAATTTAAATTTCATTTCCTCTAGTTTTACTTGTGTGACAATGCGAACTTCACGTTTCTATGGCATTGTCCTCATTATTTCAAAGGTGGTTAAAGAAACAAAATTTCTTTTTGGGCAATAAATTAGAAACCAAATAGAATCAAATTCAGACGTAATTCAATTACCCCTCCATTGTTTTAAGTGACAAAATTTTGGTGCATTGAAGACATCGTTGGTCAAGATGTTAGCGAACCGACCAACGCAAGGCTCTTGTTCGATTCCTGAAGGGAGCAGACATTTGATGTGTACATTTCTGGGTCTGGGTGTGTATTAATTTATTCTGGAGTTACGTTTAATATGGCCATGGATAAGTATTTATTATTCTCATTTCTAAAAAAGTTATCAAGCAACCCACATTTAGGTTGGCAATGTACCATCACTACTTAAGGTCTCGTGAAAGTAACACCAGAGTCTGTTCTTTTTTTTTAAGATAATGGAACAGATGTAAAATAAGCCTTTATTTTGCTAATTTCGCGTAAATTGTGTAACTGTTGTGGCAAATAATCCTCCAAATGACACAGAATGTGACAAGCCTTGTTCCCACCACCCACCTCCGCGACCAGAACACGAATATAGGAAGAGCTCGGGAAACAATATAAATTGTCACGTTCTTTACGTGACAACCCTACCTAAAGTTCCCACCTCCCACCTCGGACTCTATTTGTGATCTGGTCGCGGAGGTGGGAGGTCTCCGCAAAGTAACGCCTGATTCAATAAAAAAAGATAATGGAAGGCAAACGAGCAGACGTATTTCATGATGGTAAGAAATTCACGCCACCTGGAGACACCAAAGGTGGTAATGGTGCACTGCCAACCTGAGGCCGGGATGTTAGGCCTCAACCAAAAGTAAGTACCGGCTATCGTGTTCTCCAAACCGGAACACGTCAACGGCAAGCATTGGACGTTATGGCGGCAGGAATAGGTATGGCGGTGGTACCAATACCAATCCAACTCTACCACCTAGTAGGATGTCACGGTGTTAGTGACGGTAAGCTTATGCTCGCCTTTTACGAGCTGCCTGGCAGGAAGGCAGATGGTCTATTCTGCAAAGGAGCCCGGACTAACACGGGGAAATGTTCGCGTAATTTTCAGTACCACGAGTGTAAGTTTTAGCCAGAATTTATTTTACGTTTGCGTTTAGGGGACTCAAATGTATGGATTTATTTAATTATTTCAATTATCCCGGTGTTGTTTCCTGTATTGGTTCGGGTTCTATGTCCACAATAGAGCAACTGCCTCCCCCCGTATAAAAATAAGGAAGATCTGGCACTCTGTTTGTACTGCTAGAACTAATTATACAAACTCGTGAGCTGTTCTTATCCTGTAGTATGTTTATATCCGGTATCTCCTTATTAGCAAAAAGTTCTCAGGGCTCGCGTCACGTTTTATATATACAAAAAATATAGTGTATGTTCGTAGATGGCTCTAACACGACGAAGCGTTATTATCCTAGGTTATTTACCTAGCAGGTAGTATGTGTTTGCGGTCTCGGAAGTTTTGGTAGCCAGCCATTACGTTGAGAATAACTATAATCATCAAATACTGAAACTATATTTATATTTATTTGCGGAATATGCGTGGTGAAGTTGTTACAAATTACAAAACTATTTAAGCATTCCAACATTTTCTATCACATTGTGGTGTGCAAATATTTTAATACTTATAAAAAAAAAATTGTTTATGTACATAATGTTTTAATACTCATACAAAAAAATAGTTTTATATTTTTTGCAATTTGTTTTATGAATTATAAACAATTTTAAAATGTAAATATATTTAACCCTTTCTACTGTTTCCAAACCTAGCCAGTCAGGAGAAGAAACGGTGAAACAAACTCCCCGGCAGCCAGGACTATAATCTATCTTCCTTGTGCTACTACTGTTTCGAAACCTAGCCAGGCAAGAGAAGAAACGGCGAAACATATTCCTTGGCAAGTCTGAAATTATGAAAATTAATATTATTTCAAATATTTTATTATTTATCCTTGTCTGCAAGAAAATCTTTGACTAATATGTTTTCTCTAACAGCAAGTTAAATACCTTATTACGAAATCTTTTGAATGACATGGCAAATGGCTATTAATTTCCACTGTAATATTCAGAGGAATTGCTACAATTGATTTGGGAAATTTAAATATTATGTAACTTGAGAAACTACTTGTTGCTATCTGATAAAATTAAGGGGCCATGTATGCTAAAATACGTCAGCAATATACTGTTTTTGGCGCTTAAGACAATTACTTTAGAGCGCAATATTTCATAGTAATCATGGAACGGGGGAGTGCGCTGATTGGCTCTTCTGGCTGACTAAGTATGGGGCCTTAAGTATCTTAACGCCCATTCCCCGAAGTGGTAGGCAGAGGCACAACCAAGGCACCCACGACTAGCCGAAGACAGTCTCACAATTTGATAAGTGGCAAGCCTAACGCCAACCGGGACATATCCAATCTTGAAAAAAAAAATTTTTATAATAAAATTCGTACGAATCATCAAACAACACAATCGCAACGTGCTAACAAAATTAATCAAATTACTTTTTAGATTTACTGCAGCTCTCGCTGTTTTTTGTAAGCTCTCTTTTTCTAAAAAAACCGAAAAGACACGAAATCGAAACAGCTTTCTTGAAACTAGTTTTAAGGACGCCATTTTAAATTTCTGTTCTCTAATTTACATGTAGTGTAAAAATTGTTACAAATATACACACATATATACATATCTTCACGCCAAGTCCCTTACGTGGTAGGTAGAGAGTATCGAGTGCCAGACCTCACGACCCTGACAAACCTGTCTAGCTTCCTTCACATTCATAACCCTTTTCATACTAACACGCCGGTTTTGGAGACTCTTGACCCCACCCTCGGATAATATTCGAATGATCTGATCGTGGAATGTCAACTTTGGTCTCCCCGGGAACCTAGATCCATCCACATTCATATTGCATATCTGCTTTGTCAATCTTTCATCTGTCATTCTTTCTACATAACCGAACCAGCGGAGCATACCCTTTCGCCCTTTCTTTCAATCCCACTTTTTCTCGGATCTCACTGTTACGAATGCGGTCAGCACAGATTTTCCGTAGCGCTCTCATTTCGACCGCATTTATCCTACTTTCATGCTTTTTCTGACATACCCAAGTCTCGCTTCTATACAAAAACGTTACAAATATAGCTGTAAAAGAAACCACAAATTGGTTCAACCTCTCTTAAGTTATGGGCTTACTAAGGAATATCCATTTATGTTATTTATTTAGATATGTCAGCTATAATTTTTACAATTTTATGGACCATAAAGTAAGTTTTATCATCCATTTTGTATTATCTGTTGAAGTGTTTAAAATTTGGTCGCCACCCACTTCGCGAGCGAAATTAATGAATTGATTGTTTGCTTATCTCTGCCTAAATCAAGTTTTGACAATATCACGTTTGGTAGGGTAGACTGGGTACGGTTGAAACATTTTCACTTATAACGTCCATAGTTTTGATTTTTATAACCCGAGCGATTAAGAAGATATGTTGAATAAAAGAACACGTTTCTGTCTACAAATAGGCAATGTGGTTTCAGTTCCAGGTGTGTTATTTTTAATAGTAGATCTAAATAAAAAATAAATCCGATTTGTTTCAACCGTCCCCATACCAGAGGCGGTTGAAACAGTGAATGGGGTCAATAATACAAAATATAATATTACAACATGTTTTATTAATTGTTTATTTTAAATCTAAGAATTATTAAGTAACTCTTTAACAATAGTAATCAGTTTTCATTATTTATATACTTGTAAAAATGATATTTTTATCAGCCTTTAATGTTTTTAGAGGACAATATTTTAAATCTCTGTATATTTCAATCATCTGTAACTATAGATTACTTAACACTGATATTAAATTTAAATAAATCCTATTATTAATATTATAAATGCGAAAGTTTGTAAGTATGCATGTATGGATGTTTGTTACTCTTTCACGCTCGAATGGCTGAACGGATTTGTCTGAAATTTGGAAGACAGATAGATTGTGACCTGGATTAACATATAGGCTATTTTTAATCCCGATCGCACACCGGGTTTCTGTGAAAACGCGGGCGAAGCCGCAGGTACCAGCTAGTTATCAAAAACAAACAAAAATCAACTGTTGTTTTTTAAACATAGCAAACTAAACAACAAAATTAAAAAAAATGATAAAGAAAACTCTTTTTTAGCGTTCACTAGTCAATCAATCGTTAGTTAAATTTATAGATCAATCAGAGTCACAATTCTGACAAATATAGATAAGACCACTTTCTGTGCATTCTTCGTGAGCCCACAGTTTACAACTGATGCATTGAATCCACTGTTTTTCGGGTCTTCTCTCTATTTATGGTGACATACAAACAAGATATAAGTACTCCTCATTTTCTAATGATATCTTTTCTTGTAAATTTTTATTTTTTTATTATATGGTGTTTCTTTTAATTTTACCTACATCAAATTGCTTCTTTTTTCCTCCATCCAATTGCTTCTTCACTTGTTTAGCTCTTGTTCGTTTCAGTCTTATTTCTCATAGTCCGATTTCTTCTTCGAACCAACAGGAAAGAAAAGTTCACGTTGTCCGACTAGTCGGACGAAGCAGTCGGACTACGTGTTCAGAGGGTTCTTATCTCTTCCTTCTCTGGAGTATCAGTGTAAATAGTAGACTTCCTAATTTTTCGTCCTCGATTATTATTCCTTGGAGGAGCTTTCGGAAATGGTCGTATTGTTTCTAGTGAAGAGACAGCGCGGGGATACTAGAAAAACTACCAAAGACATCTCGCTTTCGAATATACCCTGAAAGCGTACAAAAACTTAACCCGTGCTTCTCTGTCGCTTTTCGCATTTGATTCTCCGGTTATCACCTCCTCATATGTGTCTCTGTACTTTGACAAAACTATTTGTCCTCTCGAAGTCTTTCTTACGCGTACTCTCTACATCTAAAAAAACATCTACCGCCAACGGTTTGCGAGATATTCGTGTTGTTTCAACCGTCCTTTGTTTCAAACGTACCCAGTTTACCCTACATTTACAGTAACATTTTAGTTTACCATACCTCTCATTTACAATAATGACGACTTTTTTAAAGTTTCGTACCCTTATACTCTCGTCCGTCATAATCATATCGTTATTTTTTCAAAAAGATTTTTAATTTTGAGGATAGGGAAGGACGGTAAAATGAAACAATTATAGCCTCTTAACCTTAGATTTGCAACGGGGTAGGTAGAGTCACATCCAAGAAACCTGTGACTGAAGACACTAATCCCACAATGTGATAGGTACTGGGCACATATCCAGAGTAACATTTTTTTTATTAAGTTTTTTTTGCCCGACCCGAGGATCGAACTCAAGACCTTAAGAAGTGAAGTCCGATGCTAGACCGTTAGACTACAGAGGCGAAACTTTTTAACATCACAAAACTTATTTGATTCTTTGCTCAGTGCCTTTTGTTTTTACGTAACAGCGAATTTGCGCTCGGGTTCCGGTAGTAAAGAAATAACTGCGGCTCTGACACCATAGACGTCATAGGTGCGCTGTCGTCCGATAGGCTTGTGTTAGGCATAATGTTTAGGTCTATCGGCTACCGGCTCCAGACCGGAACGAGACACTTTTAGATCATAAGAACATTTGTAAAGTATATGAGAAATCATATATTCTTATTTTATCTTATGCCGGCAAGAATAAATAAGGTGGTTAATCCTTAGCCAAGGAAATTGGTGCACAATGCTCTCCTACCAGTGGTTTTGGTGGTAATGACTTATTTAACCTTTGATCCTTTTTTACGTAGTGCCAACTCGGACATGATTCGAATCAACCGTTTATAACCTACGTACGTATAAAACCTTCTTTTAAACCTACTTTATCGAGGATTCAGCATGACGCATTTTCTTTGGGAAAGTATCGCTATCGAAAGTCATTAAAAAATTAAAGGACTTTGTGTTTTTCCTTAAAATAAACTAAGGCTGCAAATTTTTGTATTCCACATAAGTTTTTAAGTCATAACATACAATTATATAAATACATATCTTAATGCCATGTCTCTTCCGTGGCAAGCAGAGTTTCAGAGTGACAGATCATGAACTATTAAGCCGGAAAAAAACGTAAACGTTACTATGTTATCGAGAGTCGTTAAAAATTCAAATAAATTTTATGTTTTTTCTAAACATCAAATTTTTGCTTACTGCTACTTACATCAAATTTTATTTTAATTAAATTTTAAATTCTGTTAATGATTTAAGAAAGGAACTATTTACAAACCTACTTTATGAGTATTCACCCTGCGGGGAAAACTCAAACTAACGTTGTCGAAAGTCTACAAATTTAGGGAATTTTGTGTTTTTTTCCCATACTGCAAGTTTTTGATTAGTCATAATATGTTAATGAAAATTTTAAATTTACATATGTACTTAATACATTTGCTTCTTTATATCAAAATTTAATGTTCTTTAATTTTGGCTCTAATGACTTTGAACGATTTGTATAATTGACAACAACATTACTAATATTTTGTTGTTACTACTTAGACTAACTATGTATTTATTACCTATAGGTATTCCTTATACCCCCTAGGTAATTGACACATAGTTGTTCTGAGTAGTAATACCGAGGTATTTGTTTAGAAAACTATAAAGAAAGTCCATATTCCCGAAGAAAGAGAGGCAGGCAGGAAGAGAGGCAGAGGTTCAACAACGTGTGCTCACGACTAGCCGAAGACACTATGTCCCAAGGCAAGCCTATCGCCAACCATGCACATATCAAATCCCGGGCAAGGTTATTTTTATTAAAAAAATTAAAAATATGGATTTCCTAGTTTTTTTTCTGTTGTGTGACCCGGGGTTCGAACCCGGGACCTCAAGAATACAAGTTCAACGCCGGACCGCTAGCACACAGAGGGGATTACTATACTTACTCGTACTTTATATTATAATTACTAGGTACACTATATGCGAAAGTGTGTTTAATTGTTCTTCAGTATTCCTGAAGTGGTGTTAAGGTATATATGAAGATAGTCAGATGGTTGGAGTGTGATAAAGGCTACTTTTTATCCCGATGAAGGTATAAACTACTTAATACGTTAATATGAAGTCACGGGAAATATCTTATTTGTATATTTACATACGTCATATAAAGATATGCAGAAAAAGGACCAAGCGAAAGCTTGTGTGTTCCATAATTTATAAACTTTAGTAAGTATAATTTATGACACAGGTCGTAAATTTTATTACAAATGGATGGGAGTCGTGGGCTTGCCCCAGCTTTTTAACTGACTTCCAAATAAAAGGAATTTCTTAATTTGGTATGCTTTTAAATGTGTGGTGCCTGTCTTTGTTGACCTAGAAATGGTGGTAGCTTATGGTAGTTAAGGTTAAACATAATCATATTTTAAAATTTTGTTCAAATATTAAAATACATGTTCTAAATTTAAATAGTAAATTTGTATAATTTTTAAAATATTTGCACACCACAACGTGGTAGAATGTTTTGGTATTATATTTATTCTTTTGTAACAGCTTCTAACACACATACTCGTATTCAGCAAATAAAAATAAATTTCATTTTCATTTTTTCATTTTTACTGGATGTTTGTTTTGTTTAAAAACTGATGTTTTCCGATGGGTCTCATTTAAAGAAAAAAAAGAAAATACTTATTGACAGCCTAAAACTTAGCACACAATAAAAAAATCAATTAAAAGTCTAACTTAACCCTAAACATAAGCAACTTACAAAAATATAGAAACGTGTAAATTTAATCAATATTCAAAGTACTCGAATAACATATATTTAATTGTTAACTTAGGCGACCTAATACTGAATTTGAAGCCAGGTTTCTAAAGTTTGATTGCTTTTATGTTAAAATTCTAAGGTAGGTATATAAAATAAACAAACATCCATAGTTACTTAATCTTATAAATAAAATTCTCGTTTCATAATGTTCGTTCCCGTACTGCTCCGAAACGGCTTGACCGATTCTCAAGAAATTTTGTGAGCATAGTGAGTAGGTCTGAGAATCGGGCAACATCTATTTTTCATACTCCTTAGTTATGAGGGTGACTCACCCCTACTTTTTTACTAAAATCACATTAAAAATGGCAGAACAACGTCTTAAATCCAAATAAAATTATTTAATTTACAATTTTCCCGGCAAAAAATTCCCGCAAATTAAATAATTTTGTTTGGATTTAAGTATGGATTTCTGCAAAGTAACGCCTTCTTCTATCAAGAACAACGGTTGTCAGATCAGCTACTATAAATGCGAACATGTATATAATTGTTTATACCTTTTTCACGTAGAAATGAAGCGTTGTTATAACCATAATACAATTTAATACAAATATAAAATACAAATTTATCTTTTAACAAATTACAATGTTTTTATAAAGAAGTAAGTAGCATAAAAGGCTACTTTTTATCCCGATATCTCGATATCCATTGATGTCTCGATATCCATCGATATTTCGATAATCTAATTAAATAACTTTAATATGGGAGCGTCGACACAGGTAACTTAATAAATAAAAAAACCTTAATTAATGTAATGAATAAAAATATGAGTTATGGTAAATTTGAAAGTTTTAAAGTTATGAAGCTTATGTTATTTCGATTTAATTTTAACTTACCTACCCTTTGTTTTTTATGGCAAAAGGTAGCGGATAAGCACGCGGTCCCCCTGATGGTAAGAGTACCACAGCCTATGTACACCATAGATGTTGTGGATGCATCGCTGTCCTGTGATCAGGGCGTTAGGCCAACTATCTAGTCGCTACCCTACCCTCCAGACCGGAACATGTTATTGAGATTATGGCGGCAGCAATAGGTAAGGCGGTGGATCCCTACCTAGTGCTCCACCACAGAATAGTAGCTACCCAAGTACTACTAACACCAATTGATTTGTTGGAAACGACACGTACTGTCTTTGCTCGCCTCTTACAAGCTGTTAGGCAGGACGGCAGATTGTCCATTCTGCATTGAGGACTGGGACACAAGGAAGACTGTGTAGCCTATTGTTGGATTAACTTCGTAATTTCCAGGTGCGATAATAAGAACATTTTTTTTTAATTTTCCAATATGAGCAACGCTACCCAGGGTTGGATTTATGGCTGCCCGGTTGGCGATAGATTTGCTACCTATCACATTGAGTTAGTAATTTTGGCTAGTCGTAAGTCCCCCAGCTGTACCTCTTTTTAACTCTTCGAGAAAACGGGCGCCAAGACACATTTTTACCCATACATTTTTAAATGCAGAAAGATTAACAAGCACCTTATCGCCTCTGTGGTTCAGTTGTTGGACTTGACTGCATGAGATCCCGGGTTCGAATCCCGGGTCGGGCCAAGAAAACGAAAATTGGGTTTTTCCAATTTTCTAATAAAAAAATGTTGCTCGGGATAGGATTTGTGCCCGGTTGACGATGGGCTTGCCACATATCACATTGTGGGACTTGGTATCTTCGGCTAGTCGTGGGGGCCCTGGTTGTGCCTCTGCCAACCTCTTCGGGGATATGGGCGTGAAGATACTTTTTTTTTAACAAGCACCCTAATTTCCTGTTGGTTAGAAATGAAATTATACACGAATGCACCCAGCTCACTAAGAAAACATTTGCAATCTATGTCAGTATGTGTACTAGCTAACCACCCTTATCATACTTATATCATCTTACTCTATCTAATTGTACTCACCAATCTAGAAAACAAATAGGCACTAACACTATTTCCTTCATAACTCTTCTAGTTTTCATGCTAGCGTCTCTTGTGAAATACAAAAATAAAGTTTTTTTTTTAAATACTAAAAGAATTTAAAAAATACTACTTTTTTCGCTATTTTACTTAAAAACTTTTATTTTTGCACTCGGTTAATAATGTTCTACCTTCATTGAACTATTTATTTATTTGAAGTCAAATATAACGTTTAAAAATACAAGTAAAGGTATTGACTTAGGGTGACTATAAACTATTTATAGTCCCATTATATACTTGTCATTTTAAACGTTATATTTGACCCTTAACAATTTTTGTGCTAAAATACTATATTTTTAAGTTGTTTGCTAAAATCCATCTTCAACAGTGGTTTTATTGTTTAAAAATTAGAAACTTTTAACGGAAGATTTGGAAAAGTATTGACTTTCAGAAAAACTTTATATGCATTTTATTTAAGAAAAAGAAATCCATTCTCAAGAAGAGGTGAAAAAATCTTTTAACGGCACAGACTCAACTTTGAAGTAGAGGCTCTGCAGACCCTAAATCCATTTCTTTACGAAACTTCGTGCTGCTTGTCACTATTATAAGAAATACTGGGGATTAGCTCCACTAATAATTGTGTTTAAAGATAATATTTATACGTTTCTGTACGGATTAGTTCTTTTGTTGCCTCGGATAATGGCTGGACTTCCTTTGCGACATCATTTAGTGTAATTGGTGTTGTTTATATATAATGTTAAGACACGCAAACTTGGTTAATAGTTGAGTTCATCTGGAATATGGCATCTTACCTGCCTTTTGTGTTATTTTTTTCAGGTATGTATCTATACAAATTAAATGCTACCATTTAATAGCAACTTTAACTTTTCTATTTTTAAGTGAAGAAATATTTGTACTATTTTACGTGTCACTTATAACCTGTTATTTTATAAATATCCTACCAGTTACGTACGTAATTGTAAGTGATACGTACAACAGTACAAGGTTTTTTTATAATATTGGAAGGCAAACAAGCAGACGGATTTCCTGATGGTAAGAAATTCACGCCGCCTAGAGACATCAAAGGTGGTAATGGTGTGTTGCCAACCTTGTGGTATGTTAGGCCTCGAACAAAAGTAAGTTTACCGGCTACCTTACCCTCCGAACCGGAACACGTCATAACGTCATGGCGGCAGGAATAGGTAAGGAAAAGGCGGTGGTACCAATCCGGGTGAGTCGCTGTGAAACTCTACTACCTAGTCAGATGTCACAGTGTTAGTGACGAAAAGCCTATGCTCGCCTTTTACGAGCTGCCTGGCAGGAAGCCAGATGGTCTATTCTGCAAAGGAGCCCGGACCAACACGGGGAAAAAAGTGTTTCTTCGTTAAAAAATATCAATAGTTGGAAGTTTTACCAAACGGCAACGATGGAAAATATCAAATATATTTTACGTTTCTCTTTAAAGAGCTAAGTAGCGATACATGCTATAAAATTTTAAAAGGGTTATAACACTTGAACTCTTAGTATCATTTAGGATAGACAATTGTAAATGCTCTTTGTTTAAAGACCTGCAATCTTATGATATGTCGTTAATAACTAAAAGGGAAATAATTTCGATAGATATATAGTTCGTGTTAAGTAAAATGTTTTGCGATCTTATGTCGATAACGTCACTATTTGACATGATTTTGAAATGATAGCCAGTGGCAAGTATCGAGATATAAATGCATTTATATCTTGATAATTTTGAAATACACCCATATCTCTTCAAAGTATCTTCACGCCCATATCCCCGAAGAGATTGGCAGAGGTACAACCAAGGCACCCACGACAAGCCGAAGACACTAAGTCCCACAATGTGATAGGTGGCAAGCCATCGTCAACCGGGCTCAAATCCTATCCCGAGCAACATTTTTTATTAGAAAATTGGAAAAATCCAATTTTCTTTTTGTTGGCCGACCCGGAATTCGAACCCGAGACCTCATGCAGTCAGTCCAACACCCGGACCGCTAGACCACAGAGAATCTTCATTCTATAGAAACGGAGTTCTAATAATATTCTAATCACACACGGATTAATTATTATTGTCATCTATTTTACAGCACTAGTTGGAAAAACAATATGTATAACATCAAAAACAGATTTCATAGAAGAAGAAACAGACTCACTCAACAGTACATCGGTCAACGAAGATGGCGACGATGTTGAAGTCAAACATACAATCGTTGTTTCAACAAAATTGAAGAACAATAATCACAGAGGTATAATAGATGGTAAGATAATATCTTTTATACATAAATAGTATAATAGAATTTCAAAAGATCTATAAAAAATACTCAAAAAAAAAATTTGGGGTAAAAAAGTTTATATGATGCTTCTTGTATACAAATATTTCTTGTTGTACATACAAAGATAATATATATTGATGTTCTACTTCTATTCTATCGGTGCAGATCAGAACCAAGTACAAAACGGATTATGTACTTAACTGTTAAGTTGTGTATAAGCACAACTTGACAGTTAAGTCAGACTCCAGATCACCGGCCTCAGGTTGGCAACCCACCATTACCACCTTTGGTGTCTATGCGGCGTGAATTTCATAATATCATAAAAAAAGCAAAAAATTCCATCGTATTTATTACACAGATCGGCCTGACTTTAAAATTAATATGTATTTCCAATTTCAAAAATTACAAATTTGAAGTAAATTTTCAAAATTTGGAATACAAATATGCAATACCCCTGAAAAAGGAACAAGTTATTTTATTTCAATAATCGCTTCTGCTAGGGAGACTGAAAGCAAACGCTAGGAAGCAACCATGTAAGCATGACCATTTATTAAAAAACTAAGACTGTGTGAATAGTTTAGCTGAGGAGTGAGAATCTCTATAAGTACTTTCCCCTTAGGAATTGCTATTGAAATTGAAACTTGAAAATATTTATTTGAAACTGAAACAGTTATACAATTACAAGTTGCAACGAATTGCAAACTGCATTAGTCAAAAACTGTGTCGCAGTTATTAACGCTACCTCCGGAAACAAACAGAAATTGTTCCAAAGAGGATAAATAACTTTTACTAATGTAACAAATCGTGAAAGTTTCGCACTACGTGTGTGATTAAGGGTAGTTTCAAATTTATTAACTACTGCTATTTTATTATATTGAAAACGATCATGTTTACTCTAACAGGTACAATAGCTTCTGCAAAGAGGAAAAGCACGAGAAATGAAGACAGTAGTGAAGTTCCAATTTTTAAAGCATACAAATCAGTTGAGACTACCCAAATAAGAACACCAGATAGTACACGCAAAGCATCTGCTTTTGCAAACCATATTCCAATATCTAGAAGTTCTAGAGATGATCAAGATATTTACCCTAACTTAGCTCTAAGTCCCATGCAATGGAAACCATCAAGTTTTTACAATAATGTAAATTGGGCTTATCCAGAAAATAATGGTTTTAGTTCGTTCAATCGAAGATTTCATCCAGATTTTCAGAACAATTATAGAAGAACACCAGAAGACAATCTTAAAGAGTTTTACTGTGGTAAATGCGTAGAACTAAATGGATTTTCTAGAGGATTAACACAACAAAGAAGTCCTTGGATACAAAACCAGACACCGAAAGTAAAGATTGATGGCAAAATCGCGAAACTGAACTAGTCCAAGACTTTCTTCAGTTATAGGTAATACCTTAAGAGCATCAGAAAATTTGATAGCAGATATTAATAACTGGCTGTTTTGGCGAGGTTCCTTCCACCCGTGTCATTTGTATGGAAAAAAATTGAAATGTTGTTTTTCCTAGTTTCCTCGCTCTCGAACGGGATAAAAAGTGTCATATGTCCGTCTCCTGGTTCTAAGCTACGTCTTCATAATGTTTCAGCCAAATCGGTTAAACCGTTTTGTCAGTTATAAAATATAGTATAACTAAAACGACTTTCTTGTATATTTAGATTCAAACTCAACCAATTAGACTGTTGTGGAAGATCTGCTTCTTTTAGGTATAGAAATACATTTGGAAGAGAGATTATGGATTTTATCCATTATTCATTATTATTGTGGAACTATTGTCTGAGGGCTAAACATTTTAATTACTCCAGCTGTACTCCTGAGCAACATTTGTAATAACAATTCCAATGAAATACATTGCAACTTGGGCTCTCTTATTTATTTCAATTTGAATCAGAACATCCAAGCAAACTGATTACTAAACTTCGTAACTATATAAAAGGGATTAAACGAACGAAGGAAGCAATATAAAACTAAACGGTAGGTAAATAGCTTTAAAGTAGTAAAACTGCCAAAAATTTACTTACATTTTAATTTTATTTTCCTTTAGTTTCCATAATTGAATATTATCCTCGATTTGCCTGGGATTCCATCATCAGATTCAGACTTTTTAGCAATGAGACTACCTCGAAAGTACGTTTTTTCAATTAAAAAAGTGTTTTTAAGGTCGGTTCACAAATGATAAAGAAATCGATTATCATACATAAAAAATATATAGGACTCGAATATATACAGGTTATAAAACCTTCCTTATCGAATCTGTGGTCTAGCGGTCCAGGTGTTGTACTTGACTTCACGAGGTTCCGGGTTCGATTCGGGTCGGGCTACAAAATTATGTTTGTATTATGTATTCAAAAAATGTTGTTCGGGATTGGATATGTGCCGGTTGGCGAAAGGCTTGTCACCTATCACTTTGTGGGACTTAGTGTCTTCGGCTAGTCGTGGGTGCCCTGGTTGTGCCTCTGCCTACCTCTTCGAGGATATGGGCGTGAAGATACATAAAACCTTCCTCTTTTTTTGGAATCGGTTAAAAAGCCAAAACAAAGAATTTAATGGGACATGACACACCATACAAAAACAGATGGCAAGCTCACAAAACCCAACGAATGTAACAAATGCTCATCCTGCTATTACGAGTACAATAAAAAGTGCTGTTGTCTCAACAACCTTGAAACATGGAGAGCATTATTATACTTATGACTAACAAGTTGTCTGTGTTCTTTGGCTTTATGGGATAATTAAGGTGTGAACTACGAACGATGTCTAACCTGTTGTAGGTTTAGTCATAAAATTATGATTTCTTACATTATTATGGCCATTGTTATTCAATGTATGATGCACATCTGACTTCTGGGAAACATGTTTTATATTTTAAAATAACTGATTTCAAACTTAAAAACCTAACCAGATTTAAGCTGGTTAGGTTTTTAAGCAAAAACCTGGTAGCTTTCCATAGGTATGAGGCATGTCGCTACGTAATTTATGCCAGGATCTACACTTATACCCTCTAGCACAGATAACAGTAGTAGAAATAGATATATAAATAATTATTTTTACATCCGTATTCGCGCAGATGGAATTTGACTATAACACATTTTAGTTACAAGGTATTTAATATAAATTAATAAAATGTAATGGTCAAACACTATTCAGGTTCTATTGTCTATACTCTATACCAGCGGTTCTCAATCTTTTTTGGTGCCGGAAAGCAAAATCCTTTGAAGGAACCCTACAATAAAACAATAGTTTTGAAAGTGTATTCTTTAATTAAAGCATAATAAAAATATCATGTCAGGGCATGATATTTTATAAGTTTAGAGTCTATCCTTATATTTTATGTCATCATATCATCATCGCTGAGCAAAAACTGTTCGAGTTACAGCCATGAAATTTGGTGAGTAGGATCGTTTTATTGAGTAGACACCCACTGAGGACGGGATTTTGGAAATTGTTCATATAAGGGAGTGAAATAGGGGTTGAAATTTGTATGGAAGATCATCATTTTTAAGTCAGAAACACGAATCTTTATTTTTAGACTACTTTTTAAAAAATAATAGATACGTATTTAAGTGTTTCTAGAAATTTTACCCCTAAGGGGTTGAAATTTGCATTCGAAAGTTTGTATGGAAGACCCCAATTTTTAAAGTAAGAAACAAAAAACTATATTTTACCCTATATTTTTTATAAACATTAAACTATATTAGTAGATACATATTTAGGCGTTTCTAGAAATTCTACCTCTAAGGGGGTGAAATAGGGATTGAATGGTTGTATGAAAGTCCTTATTAATGGACCATTGATTAAAATAAATAGATACGTTTAAAAATAGAAATTAATTATTTACATATGTAGTTTTTAATTCACCTTCAGTTTAGTAAACAGCTAACTAGTATTTTTGATAAGCACACCATCTTCATTTATTAAGACTAACTACTTTTACATTATGAATATAGTTTGCGCGCCATCTGTGATCTTTTATTGTTTTCGATATACATGTTTGTGTGTGTCAAATGCATAGTAGTGTGGGTAATGTTTTATTTATTGATTTAATGTACTTTACAAGCATTATTATTGAAAAATATTAGCGTTCCGCGCTTCTCCTACACATAAACTATAAGTGTGCCAAATTGTGTGCTCCTGCGTCGGCGCAATTTTCGTAAAAAGGGGTCTAAAGTTTTTGCTTCACGTATTAATATGATTATAGGTACTGATTAAGCTGGTTACTCTCATACATCGTCCTCTTTACAAACTCGTGAGATTTTTCTCACGCAATTGAGATATTTATTTAGTACTTCATCAAAGTTTGACAATGAGTGATTCACCGAATAAAAATGATAAATTAAAATTTCGACGATGAAATAATGAAAAGGTTAACAATTAAACCGGATTTCTGGAATACATCTTTATTTCATAAAATTTTAACATCAAACCTCTTGTATTAGGAAAGGCCATACACTAATAGAAAAAAGTGATTTGTTTTTTTTTGGTTCTATATTTAATATAATATAATAACCTCAATTTTTTTCATGATTTTATGTAACTCGAAACTTACGTAATAGTGAAACGAACTTACAATAGTACTATTTACATTATGCGCTTCGGCTATATTCGTCAAGCTTCGGAAATCCGAATGTATTTTAAAGATATCTATATAGAGTTGTTATTACACATAAATAATCATTTCGCTTAAATTTATTAGGTCAGCCAATTTAGAAACAAAAGTAAAAATGTAAAGCCAAAGCGCATAATTCAAATTGTAGTACTGTACGTAGTTATAGGAGCTCTTTAACCCAACATCATCCTATGTCGTGTTTGAACGTTATCGATACATCTTGAATAGTACTTTTCAAGCATACTGCTGGGAATAGCAGCTCTATATACAACGTGTTACAAAATACGCCGTAAAAATGTAATTAATTATCAAAACCTAAAAATTTTGTCAACTTTACTGTCATGTCAAGATTCAACCAGGTGATCACTACATAGTACAAAACAAAGTCGCTTCCTCTGCCCCTATGTCCCTTTGTATACTTAAATCTTTAAAACTACGTAACGGATTTTAATGCTGTTTTTTAGTAAAGAGACTGAAGAAGAAGGTTTATATGTTTATTTTATACCCGCGCGAAGCAATGGCGGGCGGGTAGTTTAATATAAAAGCATACGTATCTATTTTACCTAATAATAATTGTCTATTTTAATAGTTCTGTAATGTAAGGCGGAGGACACTTTGAACCGTTTCTGTAAATTTGACGTTTATTATGAAAATGCATATGTTCGTTTAGGTTCGGTTTAATAAGGTTAGCCCTTCAATAGTTCTTATCGTTCCGCGTTTAATTTTACTGAAAAAGGTTTGCAAATTCGTGAAAATATTTTTTTTTAAATTATGTTTTTTATTTTTCTTGGGGTGTATTATATAGCGTTACATCGGTTCTTAAATTTCGCGAATGGACTCGTTATGAGGCTCTATTTAACCTCCTTTCAGCCTAACAGGTAATTTTGAACATTCTCTATAATAACTTGACATAAACATTTTTAAAGCAAAAATATTGCTATTTGAATAGAACATCACCATAAAAAAACTATTTCGAAGGATGTATATTAAAATACATTTTACTGTTAAAACAAATTATTTTTTGCAAAATAAAGCTAACGAGACGCGGCTCGTTTGATTTATTGTTCATTTTTTAAAGTAATAAAAATATTTTTCGCATCATAAAAATAATAAAGCGGTTTCAGTGGTGCAAAAATAATTTCTGTAGAGTATAAAAATACCGTTCCACAATTAGATGAACTCCATCAGGTCGTGCCATTAGTGATCAGTTAGTGATAGTAGCCATAAAATAATCTCACGAAGTATATTTTATTGATATTTAAAATTCAATAGTTTGTATAGCCTCTGTGGTCTAGCGGTCCGGGTGTTGGACTTGACTGCATGAGGTCCCGGGTTCGAATCCCGGGTCGGCCAACAAAAAGAAAATTGGATTTTTCCAATTTTCTAATAAAAAATTGTTGGTCGGGATTGGAAATGTGCCTGGTTGGCGATATTTTCTAATATGTTGAAATAATAACGTTGCCCGAGACTGGATACAAGCCTGGTTGGCTGTCACATGTGGCCACCTATCACATTGTGGGACTTAGTGTCTTCGGCTAGTCGTGGGTGCCTTGGTTGTACCTCTGCCTCCCGCTTCGGGGATATGGGCGTGAAGATACAATAGTTTGTCCTCTTGATACCATCAATATAGCTTGATTAGTTTGATGATATAAGCAGCTATCTATACAGCGGTTGGTTATAACTTACACCAGTATTCAAGAAGCTTATTTAGTTATGCGTATTCCCCTTGTTGGTCCGGGCTCCTTTGTAGAACAGACCATCTGCCTTCCTTGCCAGGCAGCTCGTAAAAGGCGAGTATAGGCTTACCATCACTAGCACCGTGACATTTGACTAGGTGGTAGAGTTTGGCAGCGACTCGCCCGGATTGTTACCACCGCCTTACCTATTCCTGTCGCCATAACGTCATGATGTGTTCTGGTTCGGAGGGTAAGGTAGCCGGTAAACTTACTTTGCTCGAGGCCTAACATCCCGGCCTCAGGTTGGCAGCGCACCATTACCATCTTTGGTGTCTCTAGGCGGCGTGAATTTCTTTCCATCAGGAAATCTGTCTGCTTGTTTGCCTTCCTATAACATAAAAAAAATGCGTTTCTTACGTCAATCCATCCAATTCACGAACAATACTTAGTTCAACATCAGTTCTAAGTATTGTTTATGCATTGGATGACTTGACGTAAGAAATGCATAGCTAAATGTCGTACTTTGCATAGCGTTCTTTCATTATTTAGCCAAGTAAGCTTCTTGCATACGGGTGTTAGTATCTTCTGATTTTATTGTATTATTAACTAGTTTTCCCGTTTAGGAACTTCGCCAGCCGATTGCATAGAGGGGAACAAGTTGATACGGATATTGAGAAAAATATGAATTGCTTAAGTCAGGAGCCTCGTGCCTTCGACTTTTCGACTCGTCTTTCATTTCCCGCTTAAATAGTAGCAAAGTGGTGATAAAAGTACCTACTAGAAAAATCGATGAAGCCTTTCAGACATTTAAGACATAAGACTGATGTATATTTGTCAACTTTTTAAAATATATAGGGAAGTGCAGATTTTCTTCTTGGTGATGCAATAGGTCTTGAAGAATTTCGTACAGTGTGCCATGTGCCAATGCTTTTCAAATGTTGGCTATTCCAATATTCGGAGCTAGGACGTTTTTTTTATAGAAGAGGAGGCAAACGAGCAAGTGGGTCACCTGATGGAAAGTGATCACCTCCGCCCACGGACATCCGCAACACCAGGAGTATCACAGATGCGTTGCCGACATTTAAGGAATGAGTACGCTCTTTTCTTGAACGTTCCTAAGTCATAATCGTTTGGGAATACCGCTCTCGGTAACTGATTGCACAAAGGGTTATACGGGGTAAAAAATGTTTTTGGAATCGCACAGTTGTCGCCATGCGTGCCCAAAAGACTGTAATTATAAAACTACTAGCTGCTACCTGCGGCTTCGCCCGCGTTTTCACAGAAACCCGGTGTGCGATCGGGATTAAAAATAGCCTATATGTTAATCCAGGTCACAATCTATCTGTCTTCCAAATTTCAGACAAATTCGTTCAGCCATTCGAGCGTGAAAGAGTAACAAACATCCATACATCCATACTTACAAACTTTCGCATTTATAATAGGATTAGTAGTAAAGTGCTGTGTGCTCCAACTTGGCCTGGTAGGTTTGCCGATTGCCAACATTTTGCCGATTCCTGCTGCCATAATGACAATATATTCTCGGCCGGAGTCACAACCTGGGCACTCACTAGCCGAAGACACTAAGTCAGACAATGACCAACCAACCTATTGCCTGCCGAGCACATATCACATCCCGGGCAACGTCATTTTTTTAATTAGAATATTGAAAATACATGTTTTTTGTTTTATTTTCTTTTGTGTCCCGACTCGGGGATCGAACCAAGGATCTCAGGAAGTTAAGTCCGAAACTGAACAGCTAGACCACAGAGGTGATACTTTTTAACAGCACAAAAGTCATTTAATTATTTGCTTGTTAATGTTTTTTTTGTTTTTATGTGACAGCAAATATGATCACGTCATTGTCTCCTATTGTGAATTAATTAGAATAATAAAATTAAAAATGTAGTCAAGATATTTTGATCACGTCAGAAAAAAAAAATCTAATCGAAATTGATTCAATTGTTTGCGAGTTACGATGCCACAGACACGTCAAACTTATATCAACAGTTATTTTCCGTCGTGGCTATAAAATCAGGGTCATATATTTATGCAGATAAAACTGTAAGTTCTAACTATTCTATAATACACCTAAATGAAGTAGGAGAAGTTCACCAGTTAATTAAAAAAAACGCTAAGAAAAATGCCACTTTATTGCCGTACATGGTTAACATTTCAGAATAAATCACAGCCTCAATAAAAAAACATTTCAATTTTGTTGTAAAATAACATAAACAATGACACAATGGTACCATAAATAAATATTATATATTCCTCATCAGTTTAGGATAACTATTTCTTAAATATCTACAAGATAAATATCTCACTGGTACCATAATTGTGTCTTAGTACCAGTAAAATAATGGTACCAGTTAAAAAAGCTTAATGGTACCAGTTTAATAATTTCTTACTGGTACCATATTAATAAGTTTACATTGATAATTTAATAAACAATTTATCATTGATAATAACAATTGTCATCGGTATCTTATTAATAATTTCTTATTTGTATTATGTGTTATGCAAAAATTTCGACAGTGGCAACATCTGATTCCATGTTTAGCTCTCAACCTTGTATCTGGTGACCACGCCGTTATCATTCACAATAGTTTCCCCTCCTCGCATATTAGATACCTTTCCATCGATGTTGGATGACGAGGAATAAGAAGAGCTAGAAACGCCGTAGTAGTTGCTGTCGCCGCTGCGTGGTTGACTGGCTGAGCTGATGATGTTAATATTTTTCATTCTCTGAAAATGTTAAATTATTTATATGTTTTATTTAACTTAAAAAAACCTTAAACTTTTACAGCGCTCCGTCAGTAAATTAAAGTTCTGTAAGTTTTTCACGTAGTGGTCCGGGCCCGCCGAGATGATCTACTCATCTGCTTCTCTTTCTATCAGCTCATAAGTGGCTGCTAGTGACAGCAAAGGTTAAATAGGTTATCATCAATAAGATCACTCGTGGTAGAGTGTTATGCAGAACCTTCCGAGGGTAGGGATTAACCGCCTTACATAGGAATAGTTCTACCACCATATGACACTGATATGTTGTGTAGTATTGCCGGTAGACATCTAGGCCACAGGATAGCGACGAACCTGTAACATCTATAGTATCTTTTACCATCTACGCTTGTCGCTTACTATCTTGAGAGCCGTCAGCCGTTTGCTTGTTTGTATTTAAGGTAAAACTTCCGTAGCTGAAATCTATGTTCTGACCTGGCCGCTATACAATCTTAATAGAAGGTTAGTCTAAATTGCTTATAGGTATACCTACACCAGTGCGCTTTTCCGTTTAACTTGCGTGTTTGATAATTCATACAGAAAATGTCTGAATAACTGTGGCATTTGGCTATAGTGCATGCGTAAACATTAAAATGAAAAAGTAGTGACCACAGACCATGCCGCTAGTGCACGCTGATCCATCGCTGATAGGTTCGTGTGCAAATATTAAATGCGTTATATAAACAAAATGGCTGAAGCCAAATTTAAACATTAAAATTTAGCAAACAGTATCAAACATAACAAAAAGTATTTTGGAATAACAAGCACAAATATAAGACAAATAAATAAATAAGTGAAGATCCGTGTTAGTCTGGGCTCCTTTTCAGAATAAACCATCTGCCTTCTTGCCAGGCAGCTCATAAAAAGCGAGCATAGGCTTACTGACGCTAACACCGTGACATCTGACAAGATGACCTATTCCTACCGCCGCAACGTCAGTTTTGCCGTTGACGTGTTCCTGTTCGTAGGATAATGTAGCCTTTAAACTTGCTTTTGCTCGAGGTCTCATCATCCCAGCCTAAGGTTGGGAACGCACCATTACCACCGTTGGTGGTACAATCAGGTTCAGGTTCTTACCATCAGGAAATCCGTCTGCTTGTTTGCCTTCCAATACCATAAAAAAATGAAGATTTGACAAGTGTTATTAGATATTTTTAGTATTTGTTTATCTTTATTTAAATTTTTTAAAGACGTAGATGAAAATATAAACAAAGATGTAGACGATGAGCCGCGTGCTTTTTAAACCATAGCACTTAATGTCAGATTTGCTCAAATTTGATACGCAAATTGATAAAAGCGAACTGGTGTGGACATAGCCAGTGGTACTTAACGTCCCTGTATTTTATAGGAAACATGTCGTCTCTGTGGTTCTGCTGTCAGGCAACAAAAATAAAATTAGGGTTTTCCAATTTTCTAATAAAAAAACCTTGCTCGGGATTAAATATGTACCCGGTTGGCGCTGGGATTGCCACCTATCACATTGTGGGACTTAGTGTCTTCGGCTAGTCGTGGGTGCCTTGGTTGTGCCTCTGCCTACCTCTTAGAGGATATGGGCGTGAAGATGCACACAGACTTGCTCAATTGCCATTTATTAATATAACAGAATCTTAAAAAAGAACTTGTAAGGACTGTGTTAATGGCTCCATCTGCATAATGACGAAGGTAACTTAATGCCATAACTTGTAGGAGGCATCTAAGGTTAGAACTATTTAAAGAATGTATACATTAGAATTCATTCATCGACAACACTTGGTTGAATTCCATTGTGTAGATACACACAGTGTCCTTACCCTATTTGCTATATAATACTAACCTAGTATTTTAGCAAAGTTTTTTTTAAGTTAATTATATTCTTAATAGAGTTTTGAGAGTTTTCGTCAATTTATTAGAGGTCACTGTTTCTCCTATAACCGAATATACCCAAAGACTTGCTGCGGCCTATCATCCTTACTTGGTCGATGTCCTTATTTCTCGATGTCATTTTAATCCGTTTGTAACAAAACATCTTGCATGTATCTAATATCTTCTATTGGGATAAAATAGATGCATGTGCTCTGTACCACAAATTAAGTGGAATGAAATTTACAAAAAAATTGAACAAAATTAATTAATAAAATACATACACCAGGAGGACTAATTGCAGCGATTTGGTGTTTGATTCCGGGAGCTATGGCTCCACCTGCAAAAGCTGAGTTTTCCGGCATTCCAAAGTTCGGCATACTGGTATCGATTCCTGGGAAACTTCGGAAGGGAAACCTGAAGAAAGGCGAACTTTGATAGTTGTTGTTCGAAGTTAGCTCAAACGCTCTTTGGGCAGCGTAAGATGCTAACTGATGAGATTTAAAATCAGAAGCGAAGGTCCTGCAAACACAACAATTTCTATAACACACATTTCATTGGAATTGAAGTTGAGCTGCACAGAAAGCTTGAAGAAACATGCAAGTTTGTTAGTGAAAGTAGCTTTTAAAGTTAGTCAGCTTAGCACTCCAAACTATTTCCACTCCACGCTTACTTTACCTATTTCTTCGTCGATTTAAACGAGACCGTATGTTGAACGGTAGCTTTGATCTCAACTCGCTAATTTCGTCAGGATCGTTAGATGTTTTCATAACCCTATAAATTTTTAAAGTAAATTTACTAAGTACTAAAATCGCCTCTGTGGTCTAGCGGTTCAGGTGTTGGACTTGACTGCATGAGGTCCCGGGTTCGAATTCCGGCTTGGGCAACAAAAAGAAAATTTGGTTTTTCCAATTCTCTCATAAAAAAAATGTTGCTCGGGATTGGAACGTACTTATTTACTTTTAATCACATAAATTAATACCTATTAATAAGAAATTTCACAAAAACGTTCAACCCCTATTTCACCCCTTTAGGGGTAGAATTTCCAAAAACGCTTAAATACGTATGTTCTCATTTTTAATAATTAGCCCAAAAATAAAGTCTTGTTTCTAACTTCAAAAATGACGGCTTATCATACAAATTTTCAACCCCTATTTCACTCCCTTAGGAGTAGAATTTCCAAAATTCCGTCCTTAATGGGTGTTTACTCAATAAAACGACCCTACTTACCAAATTTCATGGCTGTAACTCTAACAGTTTTTACTCAGCGAAGATAAATCAGTCAGTCAGGACATGTTATTTTGTAAGTATAGATTATTAGAATGTTTACTTTTAGTAATAATGATTATTACGATTAGTATTTCTGCTAGATTATGCATCGTTTTCGTATATAGTTACTTTACCTATAGGGCCATCATTAGCTCAGTTATTTACACGTGTATTGCTTTAAATTTTTATTATATTTATTAATAGCCTCTGTGGCGCGGTGTTGGGTTTAACTTCTCGAGGTTTAATTTAAGGGCCGGGTAACAAAAAAAGAAAATGTGTATGTTCAATTTTCTTAATAATTTAACTAGGATAGGATATGTGCCCGGTTGGTGACAGGCTTGTCACCTATCACATTGTGGGACTTAGTGTCTTCGGCTCGTAGTGGGTGCATTTTTTTGCATTTGCCTATCTTTTCGAGGATATGGGCGTGAAGATACTTTTTTAATTTTTTTTTATTTATACTCATGTACCATTAATGGAGTAGAAGAGGTATCAAATAGCAAAAAACAATGAGCGAGTGTGTCAAATTTCTTCCGCGCTAAGAAAAAAATCGCCACTAGTGACGTCAGGCAGAAAAATAGCACACACACCTTAACCAATAAAAAATATAGCCACAGATCACGTGTTTCTTGCACAGTTAACAATTATTCATATCACAGGTAATTGTGTTAAAAAAAGTGAAGTGTCATAGCTTTTCTTATTTTCCTGCCCTTTGGCTGTACCACTGCATGCAATGTACAGATAAACATTGTTTTGACAAAGCTTTTAGTCATTTTTGACTAATATATTGATAACTTCATCGGTATTTATCCGAATGAAAAAATAATCCCATTCACTATCCCTCTTTGAAAGGAACTTTAAACAAATTGTATCAATTCCACAGTTTGCCTTTTGCTTTGTGATTTATGATTACCAAAGAGGTTATATCTTATTGCGACTATGAATACTCTGTGACCATTACTACCTAGGATGTTTCTTAATGATAAAATTTAACATGAGTTTTTGGCACCATCGAGAGAAAAGATGGTCAAAGTTTTTACATAACTATTGAATTTCGTGTTAATATTGTGTGAAATTAGTCAATTTTGGTGGCATTTTGTACAATTTTGTTCAGTGACAGTGCACAAATGAAATAATCATGAAGAAATTAGCGTATCGTATATTTCCTCGTTGCTGCCAAATCTCATTACATGAGCTTGTGTAAAAAGGCCACCGCTTTACCCAAGAACCTGACATGACTTACTGACGACCTATGGACTGATGACTAGTTATAATTGATATAAAACAAATATAAAATTTGATGCAAATTTCTACTTGACTAATGGCAAAATACTAACGAGATTGCCAAAACCTAAAGAAAGAAAGAAAATTTAACATGTTTAGTAGTATAAGTAGGATAGTTTCTCATATTCCATCACCGTCATACCACCACCGCAAGCTGCTGTGCCAGATGACACATATTAAACCTTACTCTTGTAGGATCCGCTCTAAATTCCTAAAGAAATCGGGCATAAACGAGTCAAAATTCTGGAAGTCGTTGCCAAAGGGACCAATATAGTTATTGACATAAAGTGGATCGGCTGCTCCATATGCTCCACTATATGCTCCACCGTATGTTCCACCGTACCTACGTCCTGATGAATCCTGGTAGGAGAATGACGCAGCACTCTCTGGATACGCTGCAACAAACAACGAAGGAAATTAAAAATATATCTTTGAGTCATAGAAGGTAGATTTAATTATTTTCCTAGTATATTTCTAATCTATAATATAAAAATGAATGGCTAAATGTGTTGGGAAGCGCATAACTTCCGAACGACTGAACCGATTTGGCTAATTCTTTTTTTCTTGTGTTAGTTACTGTCAGATGAAGGTTCATAAAAAGAAAAAAAAACCAGGAAAATTGCAGGGAAAATGGGAAAAACAAGACTTTATTTTTCCCCATACAAACTGAACGGGAATACCTTTCCAATTTTAGGCTTGGAATTTAAAACTAGTTTAAAATTTTTACAGGATGCGCTTCAAACCGAAACACAACAATTTCTAAGCATTATACTATATGGACCACATGGAATATACAGTAC
>NJDC01004021.1:14275-38031 GCA_002245475.1 Calephelis virginiensis
TCTCAAAACAAACAAAAAACAGTGTGTAAATAGTAAATCGTGAATAAATAATTAAAAACCTATCAAAATATTTGCACACCACAAGTTGGTAGAATATGTAGGAACGCTTAAATAATTTTGTAACATCTTTGTAACACTCATATTCCGCAAATAAATATTTTTTCTTTCTTTCTCTTCTTTCTTTCTTAATGGAGAAAAAGAAAAGGTTAATTGAAGGGGAGGTAATTTTAGTAAAACCTCTTTTTCGTTTGTTATAGGTAGATTAGTTGTATTCGAAGCAAGATTTGGGTAGTGCAGAAAAATAATGAAAGTAGGATAAATGTGGTCGTGAGTGCTACAGAAAATCTGTGGTGTAACGTTCGTTCACCGCATTCGTAACAGTGAGATCCGAGAAAGAATGGGGCTGAAAGAAAGTTTTGGTGTTTAAATAAGAAAGGGCATGATCCGCTGGTACTGTCATGTGGAAAATATGACAGATAAAAGATTGACAAAGCAAATATACAATGCGCATGTGGATGGATGTTGGTATCCGGGGAGACCTAGGATGACATTCCACGATTAAATCGCTCGGATATTATCCGAGGGTGATGTCAAGTGTCTCTGAAATCGGTGTGTTTGTATGAAAAGGGTAATGAATGTGGAAGAAGCCAGGCCAAGCCAAGATTAGGCTCTCGATACCCTTTGCCAACCCCATAAGGGACTTAGCAAGAAAATATGTAATATGTATGCATATGTGTATGTGGAGGAGGGTCGCAATGTTAGCTGTAATTTAAAGGACACTATCATATTAAGCTGGGGCCGCCTGTGTGCGGTATACTTACCTACCGTACGCAGATAAGAACGCAATTTTCTCCACGATAACTTTTCAGCTAGGCAGACTAGCTTTCTATAAAGAAAAGCAAAACACTAGACTTTCCTTACTGTAAGAAATTGAAAACACCCTTAGACATCCAATACGAGAACCTGATGGATTTACCTCTTTACTAACTTTGTAAGTTTACCGCCTAGTACATACCTACTTACATTCCAAACGAGAAGAATGATCAGCTTTGACATTGGGTAGTAATTAAGGTAGTAGGTAGGTATGTAACGAATTGGGAGAGCTATCGCTCAAGTAATCATAGTCATGGTGTTAGTGACTAAAAACAGAAGTAGGTATGTAAAAAATAGGCATGCGGTTTTCGTGAGCAACTTATAATGCGTTGGTAGGGCACCGGCCAGGGTTTTTGGGCAGCTTTGATAAATAACTATCATAAATAACAGCGCATGGGCGATTTTAATTAGTTTCGGGTAATTGGCTTGTTTAAAGTGGCTGAGAATATCTCTTTGATGTGGTTTCCCAAGGTAAATTGTTTACACGGTTTTTGTTTCACAGCATTATGCATGGTGTTTTTTGTTGTAATAGATTTTGTGACCGGCTTATGGTATGACATAAGTAGGTATGCAAGTCGTAAAAAAGACAAATTTAGATACAATTCAATTAAAGCTCGAAGATTATAGAATAAGATAGAAAAACGGATTTACTGGCACGAACTGGACTTTCGCTTAATTTGTCAATTTAAGTCATATTATTTTGTAAATTACATACCTATATACCTACCTGTCTGCTCTCGGGACCTCGTACATACGTTTTATAGCGTGGTTAATGATGAGAACGAAAGCTATTCGAGAATTAAAAAAGGTGTCTTCACGCCCATATCCCCGAAGAGGTAGGCAGAGGCACAACCAGGGCACCCACGACTAGCCGAAGATACTGAGTCCCACAATGTGATAGGAGGCAAGCCTATCGCCCACCGGGCACATATCCTATCCGGAGCAACATTTTTTTTATTATAAAATTGGAAAAACTCAATTTTCTTTTTGTTGCCCGACCCGGGAATCGAACCGGGGACCTTATACAGTCAAGTCCAACAACTGAACCGCTAGACTACAGAGGCGAGAATTAAAAGGTATCTGAAATGTAGACCCAAGCCATAAAGCTACCTACTACCTACTACATAAAATTTGGTAAAAATCTGGTTAGTAGTTCTTGTGTGAAAAATGAACACATAAACAGACAAACAAACAAAAAAATTAACAATACTAATTTTGGGCTATTTATCCTTTAAGTACAAATTAATTATTATTTTTTAAAACAAATTCATATTGTGCAGATTTAGTTGTATTTCTGTTTTATAATATCTACACATTAGGTATAGCAGAAAAAAATTACAGTTGATATTGATTTTTTAACGACTTTCCGAACTGGAGCATAACATTGCGGGTTTTTAATGCCTACCTGCTTATCTAATAAACGGTATTACCAAAGCCCAGCTTTTTTATATTCTAAGAAGGTAAACAAGCAGACAGATTTTCTACTGAAGCAATTATCTATACCAGACAAATAATTTGAACATCCCTATCAAAGATTCTGACGTGCGATGCTTAACTAGAACAGGTTTAAAAACTTAAAACTTACACGTAAAGTGTAACACTGCAGCATCAGAAACTAGTGCCGAACCTTTAACACTGTCGGTGTATAATATCTGGCAGGGAGGCAGACGTTCTATTTTATACAGAAAACTTGGAACAACATGTGGAAAAAGACGTTCATCTGCCGTATGCTTGAGTATGTTATTGCTGTTGCTTATAGCATTGTCCGCTTCTGAGAAATTTTCGTAAAAGGGGTCCAAAGTTTTTGCTTTACGCATTAATATTATTATACTGTTATTAACATAGTCCCTATAAACACCAATAGGGCTAACTGTTGAAGCTTGATTCATGCAATATTGGAAATAGGAATAGAGCAGGTATAGGTAGAGCCATTTTAGATACTGTTTTTTAGATACTGTTGAACACAATACTGACGAATTATTAACATTTAGTTAATAGTAAACAATAAATTATGCTGTACCTACCTAAAATGAAAACTACGATTCCAATTTCGAACTAGCATGATATCGAAATACAAGAAGAACCCTACAGCTCCCCGAGGAACTCTGCATTGTTGAACGAGTATTTTGATTTCCTGTCCACCCACATTTTGACAAGATTGTAAGCTTTCCTGTTAAAAGATTTGGGACTCGGTGCGGCGCTCGTTATGGTAAATAAAAGGTACTGACGGGTTTATCGTTTTAACGAACTAGAGAAAAATTAACCGTAAGTAACGAATCCAGTAACAGTTTTTGAAGTTAACTTAAAAGTTGATTCGGAGATGAAATGTAAATTTCGTTGGAAAACGGATTAGCCAGTTAATTCCCAGCTGTGCTAATGGTTGCTCTACACATGGCTATTTATTTTTGCTGTATTTGATAAATAAATTTCATGTATAGATAGTATATTTACCAAACTTTTTTCCCTATTCGGCAAATACAGTAGATACCTTACCGAATGTCTGTCAGTTTTTCAAGGCACATCAACGGAGGCAATAAGCAAGCAGGACAAATATACTCGCCACACATGGCTAACCCTTTGCTTTAGTACAGCAATACTGTATTTGATAGTCAGCTTCATGTGTAGGCGGTTATATTATCTGTTTGCCTGCACGTTGAATATTTTGACAAATACCACATACGTTGAATAGCTACACAAATAGGTATGTGTGGAGTCATCGTATGTGGTAGAGTTTTGTGGCAGGTTTTCGGCTTATAGAAAATTGTGGTGGAAGATAGGGCAGCCAGTAACATTAAGCATGCAAGAGGTTTAACACTTCAGCCAAGTTAGAGACGCCATTACTAACTTTATCAAACATTTCATGCACAACATGATAACTCTTTAAGCTACATAGCTCTGTAATAAGAAAGTTACACTTAACGGTTATAAGACAGCGAACAAGCACACAGTTCTTTTGATGGTAATAGGCAACCGTGGCCTATAGACACCATAGATGTTCCAGGTACATTGCTGTATGTGACCGGAATGTAAGATTTATTGTGTCAGTCTACCGGCTACACTACTCTCCGGACCCGAACATGTCACTGTCAATTACGAGGGAATAGACAAGGCGGTGAAACCCTACCTGGGCAAGTCACTTTTTCAACGAATGCTCATCCTGAGCTATATTAAAAAACGAGTTTTAGTGACAGGATGCATACATATGTATATCCAATTTTATTATTTAAATTATATAATTTTCTCCAAATAGATATTCTTACTTTTAAAACTTGTACTCTTATACGTGTCAATTAAATTTTGTATCTATTGTACTATACGGGTAACATTGTAATAACTAATGAGTGAGAATATTGCCGGTTTTTTCATTTTTTGATATCTTTTAAAAATAGACATATTCATTTATATTCATTTTAAAATAGAGAATAGATTTGACATCTTTTTGCCCTGTGGATGGATTTAGGTACCCGGGGAGACCTAGGTTGACATTCCACGATCAAATCGTCCAGGTATTATCCGAGGATGGTATCAAGAGTCTCCGAAACGTGCGTGTTTGTATGAAAAGGGTAATGAATTTGAAGAAAGCCAGGCAGGTCTGCCAGGATTGTGAGGTATGGCACTCAATACTCTCTGCATACCCGTAAGAGTCTTGACATGTACATTAACTAAATGTTAATATTTCGCCAGTTTTGTATTCAAGAGTACCTTAAATGACACTCGATTCCAGTTCCCAGTATTGCTTGAATCGAGGTTTAAGAGTAACGCTACTGATATGATGATAGTGGCGAAGGGAAGAGGAAGGAAGGAGAGACGATAGGAACTCCTGAAATTCGTAACACTATCCTTTTGTGTTTGAGCTTATTTGATGCGTCTTCTAGTCTACTGCAAGGGATACCCCTTAAAAATAAGAGCTTACAAGAAAAATGTTTTTGTGAATAAAAGTTATTAGTACTTTAGTTTCTTAACATATGGTAAAATTTCGTTTTTTTTAATATACGCTCTACTTACCCGGGTGAAGCTGAGCCGATTTTCTCGTGGTTCTTAATGTGTTTGGGCTAGAGCCTATATACCTACCAACTTTTCTTGGCTCAGTTTCTAACGAAGTAGCCATATGTGAAATGCATTTTCGTAGCTGTCATTAACGAATATGTTTTTAAAATGATTCGACAATGTCTCAACACATGGTGGTGTAAAGTGTTTCCGTCTGTTTGCGTGCCAAATTTTTCGTTAAATCTGTCATGCAATGTAATACGGTCTATGTCAAATTAAAATCCTTTTAGCACAGCGTTATGCTGAAATCAATAAAAACAATCGGAAGTGTGTGTTGATGTCTTGCGTCGCAAAAATGTCATGCTGTAATAATCTGACATACTTGTATTATTTTAACGTATTAAGTATATAAATACAGTCGATTTTATACAATTTTACTTTTCATTGATGACGGAAAACTCGACAAATATCATTTATCCCCCGTGTTGGTCTGGGTCCTCTGTGTGGAATAGACCGTTTGCCGTCCTGCCTGGCAGCCCATAATAGGTGAGCAGAGGAAAAACAGGTCATTGCTAACAGGACCGCTGGTGGTAGACTGCTACAGCTAATTGGCCGAGTAGGGGATCCATCGCCTTACTGTTTGTCATGTGTGATTCTGTTATGTCATCAGGGAGCCGCATGATTGTTCATTGACTGTTGCCATTGAAAAAATTGTGATCAAATAATAGTTTGATCTTTTAAAATGTCATTGCGAATGTGCAACTACCTATAACGAACGTGTAGAACCGGAAACCGTTTCTGAATTATTTTGTTAGCAGGAAGCCAGGAGCCGCAGCTCAATCATCCACTGTGTACAATCAGATCAGAGTCCTATCTGAGTTACACAAGATTTTACTTTATATACCTTTTGTACATACCTACGTTTTTAGGTACAGTCCGTATAAAAAGAGTAGAAATTATTAGATGTATCGAAGCTAACTTATTTCATTATCTGGCAACATGATGGGAACAGGCTTACAATCTCCACAAACTAATATTATATAAACCTTTATTTTATAAATTTCTATGGTCAAATTTGTCAATTATGTTGAAAGCAAATTTTGCGAAGATTTAGGTACATATTTAATCCAGACACTTTGAACGACAAGGAACTCAAGAAGTCATTTATATAGGGCTCTAAAGGTATTTAACAGAATTTAAGAAGAATAAAGGAACAATAGTAATATAAATCAGTATAAAATTTGTGATTAACACGATAAAAACCACTTTTCGTCTCAGAATAATTTACTCTTACTTAAGTCGAGAGGAAGGATCAAAACGTCATGTAAGGTTGTATCGTACCTACCAAGAGGATTAAATCCCGGTCGATTACTTAAACCCCGGGGTTTCGGGATTATCTGCAGCTAATCTCGGGATAATCTCGAGATTGTATTGGTGAATTGTACATTAGAAAGTGATAAGAAAAACAAAATTATACATTTTCTGATAAAATAAACAAACAAGGGACTGACACCACAGAATTCCCTAGTTTCTTTATTTTATTTTACAATAAACTCAAAAATATGTAATATAAAAAAGACTATATGCTAAAGAGAGCAATGTCTATAGGTACTCATATTTAAAATTAAATAGAGCCAAACAAGCCCAAACATTTATAAACCACACTGACGAAACATCTTTATCTTGTTTATGTTTGACATAAAAACTTTCTCTGGATAATGACATTGTTTTCTTCTTAAAACTTAACTGAAATAAAAAAAAAGTATGTGCACATCATCAATATAACCTCTTAAAGCTATAGATAATAACATTCGTTGGTTTTCATCTATATTTACTCAGACACACTAATGCACAGTTATTTTTAATAAATTCATTGTACATCAATAAAAATATCAATACTTAGGTACACGACGTGAAGCGGTTTTTGAAGTAAAAACTTCTTTAGCGGCGTAGCGCACTTTTTTGGATTGGGTAAAAACTTCTAAACTCGCGTCAGGACACGTGACCTGATCGAAAATTCGTAAGACGGCGCAGGGCGCTTTCGCGAATGTTCGTGTTGTCAAGTTTGTATACGATAGCGCAATAAATGAATATTGAATTCTACCACATAAATTATAGTACTTTCATACTGATAATTAAAGCAATTCGTGCAAAATTATTCTCTAACCGTTCCAAAATATCAAAATTGCACAACGTTAATATTCAAGTTTTCACTTCTGCCGGCACTCCCGGAGTACAACCCGTCGTTTTTTTATTTAACACGTAATACGGTGGTACCGGTCGTTAGCAAACCCTGATGACGTTTCTTCGGAATTCCTAGAACCATTTTTAGGAATCGCTGATTCTAGTATAAATCATCTTTTAGCCGAGTATATGTTTATACGTTTTAATAAATTTTTGTTTCTATACGCCTGCTCGTAATGAAACAGCTTGACTAATTATTTGAGGATTTAAACTTGAAGAAGAAAGAATTCTTTAAGGTATAAGGAAAAACTGTTCTTAACGTTGATGCAAACGAAGTTACGGGTGGCAGAGAGTAAAATGCAAAATCATGTTCAATTTACAATACAAAGTATACAAGTGTTAGGCTGTGTAAATGTCAGGCCGATTGGCCGCGAGATGCGCGTACGCAGTGATTTATTGGACTATTCGATCAGTTTATATTTAATCTCGATATATGTTCACGCTAGGGTTCGATTCAATGCACTCATTGAACTCGTTTTGTGAATCGTTTAGAGTATTGCTACATTTTTCGTTTATCAAACATACCTATACCTGCACGCTTTAAACAATGCGTTGTAATCATATAATTGGGCAGTTGACTGAAATATTATTGAGCGAACGATTTGTACGTTGGCAAGAAATTCTATAAAGCTGAATTCTTTACCTACACAAATTAAGTTCGTGGGTCAAGCTTTTTGATGATCCCGTAACATTTTCTGTCCGTCTTATTTTTTCGCAATATACGTACTTACAGGTATCACATCTGCTCCATGTATAAAACCTACCTAGTTTTAGCGCAGTTAAACATTTTGGCGTTCAGCAGGGATCTGTGTTGACAGCACGCTTAGTTATCTTCTATTTGGACAAATTGCTTTCAATGGTTAAGATCAACGAACGGCAACCAAGTGGTGAACTGCCTACTGTACTTGTGGCCTCTACACCATCTCAGATGCAAATATTGGTTATAGTTATGGAAGGTGATTTTAAAGAAAAATACTTACATTTGAATGAAAAGAAAAACAAAGTATTTGAATTATTTATTTTAATATCGAAGAAGCCAGGGAGGTCTGCAAGGATCGTAAGTTTTGGCACTTTACTCTCTTCCTAACCCTTAAGAGGTGAAGATATGAATGATAAACTACAAAGAACCGACTTTGATTTCAACGACTCAAATCACCTAGGTACATTAAAACGAGTCTTTTCTTCGATTTCCCTGAGATGATTTGTCAGATCCAGACTTGGTCTGAATGGGACCATATCGGAAGGGCGCCCATTTAAATAAAAAAAAAGTAAAATCGTTTCAAAAATGACGACGGAATCGATTAATCTACAAAAAAAGATACAGCTTAAGTTAGTTAATATTTTTTTTCTTTCTTTATAACTTTTAAGATAATTTAATTAGAAAAGTACCTACACTCAGTCTGTACTCAGGTTTATATGGTCGACATTTCAGTGTCGATAGCGATCTGGAGAAATATCCATTCGCGTTTCTAATAGTCTTGTATTATTAATATTTTTAAAACTAACACCCTGACTATGACTATGATTTGATACCTCTGCTCTTACCTATTCCTGTTGAAGTATAAGAAAAGAAAAGCAAAGAAAAAATATTTATTTGCGGAATATGAGTTTTATAAAGATGTTACAAAATTATTAAAGCGTTCTAACATATTCTACCAACTTGTGGTGTGCAAATATTTTAATAGATTTTGATCAAATTACTAATTTTAATTATTTAGTTACTATCTACACACTGTATTTTGTATTTATTACATGATTATTTATTAATACAATTTTTAGAATGTAAATTAATTTATCCCTATCTACCGTAAACTACCACCGTTTCCAAACCTAGCCAGACAGGAGAAGAAACGGCAAAACAAACTCCTCGGCAACCAGTCATATTAGAAATACTTTATTATTTATTATTGTCTACAAGAAAATCTTTGACACTGCAATATGCTTTCTCTAAATGTAAGTTTAATACCTTTTTTCGAAATTTATTTAATGGAAGTGATTTAAGATATCAGGAATTTGGTTGTATATACGAATGGACATGCAATACACATTATTTTTGTTAATGTCGAGTTTTTGGTTAGGCACATGTAGTTTCTCACTATTTCTAAAATGTGACAAACCTAGCACTTCAGCATTCGTATGAAACAAATGATGATGTTTTTTTACAAACACACATACAGCCAATATATATAAACAAGGCAAAGGCAATATTTTAAGTGACTTAAAAGTGGCTTGCATGAATGTAATTGATTGACACTACATATCTCACGTATACACTTCTTCTGAAATCTAAAGAGTCTAGTTAATTCTTCAGAATTTCCCCAAATAGGAATACCATACTGCAAAACGGAAGAAAAAGACCCGTTATAAGCTAACAGAGATGCCTTTAATCCTGACACTTCTCTAATTCTTCTCAACACATATACAAACCTGTTTATTTTATTGCAAAGTAAATCAATATGCGATTTCCAGTTACAAAATTTATCGATTTTTATTCCTAGGAATTTAGTACAATCTACATTCTCAATAGTAGCATTATTTAAAGTAACATCTAATTTTTTAGTATCTCTATAATGTGTTTGAAATTCAACTAATTTTGTATTCGTAAGATTTATTTTAAGACTGTTTTCATTTAACCATTCTGTCACTTTAGGCAAAGTTTTACTTGTTTCTTCCAATAAATCGTTTTTATTTTTACTCTTGATGGAAGTGTAGTATCATCAGCAAACAAAATTGAATCATGATTGATATCATCAGGTAAATCGTTAATGTAAATTAAGAAAAGTAATGCCTCTAAAACACTATCTTGTGGTATACCACAGTCATTAAAAAGATAACTTAAAGTATAGACTTTCTTGCGGTTTCCACTTACTTTTGAAATCTCAACATATTGCTTTCTATTTTCTAAATAGCTTTTAAACCATTGTAATAAATTATCTCTAACACCATATCTCTCAAGTGTTGTTAACAAAATTATATGTGATACAAAGTCAAAAGCTTTACTCATATCTAAAAATACAGCAAGGGGAAACTTTTTAGTATTTAGGCATTCTGTTACTTTTTCAACTAAGTCGAAACATGCATAAACTGTAAACCTATCTTTTCTAAATCCGTATTGATTTTTTTTTATAAATCAAACTGAAGTAGATAACTATATAATTTGATAACTGTATAATTTGTCATACATTAATTTTTCAAAAATCTTAGAAATAACTGGAATAAAAGTTATTGGTCTATAATTGTTCATGTCACACATATTTTCTTTTTTAAATAATGGCTTAACAACAGACTTTTTTAAACGATCAGGATATTTTCCTTCTAAAAATGATAAATTAATTATATGACAAAGAAGCTTTGATATCACACTGGCAACATTATTTAATATTATTGTACTTATATTGTCATAACCAGTTGCTCTGGTGTTTTTCAAATTATGTATAACCTTAACTAAATCATGCTCATCAAATGGTGTCCAAAACATAGTTTTATTATGATTAAATAAATTATGAGATTTTATGCTATTTGTAGAACAAGCCTGATTTTTATAACAAGATTTAGTCTGATTTATAAAACACTTGTTGAAATGATTACAAATTTCTTGAGAATCAGTGTATACCGAGTTATTTATTTTATTTGTTCGATTTGTTCTTTAGATATTTTGTTTTGAAATGTATTTTTGATTATATCCCATGAAGCTCTACATTTATTGGAAGACTGTTCAATATATTTTAACGATGCCTGTTTCTGAGATTCTAGTATACATTTAGATAGTACCTTTTTATAGCGTAAGTAACTTATTTAATTTCCCTTTTTATTAAATTGGGAATAACGATCATTTAAATACAACTGAAGTTTTACTTTACAACATTTCAAAAGACCTTTAGACAGCCATTTGTTTTTTTTTGTTTGTTTGACACCTTAATTTGAATTTTTGGAAAACATAATTCATAAAATAATATAAAGGTATCATGAAAGTCATTAAAAGCCTCTTCAACTTCAGCTCATCGTGCTCTAATTTCAATTTTGGATTATAAAGTGTACGGCAAATTCACGTTACTTAGCCTTTAAAAAATCGTCTTAAATAGTGAAGAACTTAAAACGATTTTTTTAGTTTCTTTTGTTGGTATCTATTTAAGTATTTCTATGTAATAGCATAGATTGCTAACACCTCCAACACAAGCATACAATTGCTCTATTTGGGTTGTGATCGATTAGTGTAATATGTCTAGGGATATTTTTTTATATTGTGTACTAGTTTTTATGAATTTACGACGACGTAATGAGTATGTAATATGCGACTAATTGCTTATGTTAGGTAAACATAAATGTGCGTCTTTATTCAGATGATAGAGTGGAAATGACTGTCTTGTAGAATTGTATAAATGGGTTTAGGGTATCTTCCAGTATGTTTTTTAAAAATATTGTGAGTAATTCGCTGCCAACTTCAGAGAAACGAGGAATTTTACGAGGCCATAAACTACATACAGTTGTTGTGTTTTAACATCATGTCAGTTTCTTTACAGTATTTTTTGTGAAACTGAAAATTCATTGAGGTTACGACAATAATAAGCGTTTATCTCTTAGCTGCAGATTGCTCTGGGATTTTACGCGAGAATAACGGTTATGCAAGCGTAACTAATTGTCTTATTAAGGCCCCATACTTAGTCAGCCAGAAGAGCCAATCAGCGCACTCCCCCGTTCCATGATTACTATGAAATATTGCGCTCTAAAGTAAATGTCGTAAGCGCCAAATCACTAGTTTTGACACTATAAAAGTAATTTGAAAAAAAATATATAAAAACTGAAACAGTTATCTTTTAGGTATAATTCTTATCTATGTTTATGTTAAATCTGGTGTCGATATTTTCATAATTGAAGTAGATAGATGGGTTTTGCTTTTGCTTTCAAAAAAGGGTTAACTTTTTGATTTTTTTCTATCGAGCAAAGTGAAATGAATCGTGTTTTGGAAACACTAGTCTTATAAAGCATATTAATGTTAATCTTGTGTATTTTTGTCGCCAAGATCCATAATTGCTTTGTATGAAAAAAACAGTATATTGCTGACGTATTTTAGCATACATGGCCCCTTAATAAATACGGAGTAAAGTATTTCAAGTTTCAACCTGGTATCATAGTCTTTATTACAATGTGATACAGATTATAATATCAACTTAATTTTACACCTACCCTAAACCAAGTTTATTAATAAAACGATCAATGATTAGAGGTGGCATAGGTTTATTACTAACTACGTGAGTGAGTGTCCACCAGTAGAGTTACTCTTGAATCTCGATATGATTAGAATTGAAAATTGGAATCGTATAATCGTAAATCGTATAATGCTATCTAGCATTTTAGGTACTTTTGACTCTGTACTAGCGGATTATTACTATTTAGTCTACGAACAAGGAATCTAATAAATAAATGTTTATAATTCGCCAGTATTGTGTTCAAGAGTACCTAAACTGACATACTATATATTATTATATATAGATTCCATTTTCCAATATTGCATGTATCGCGCTTCAAGAGTAACCAATGAGAGGGTTGCATAATGTTTCACGCAAGAAGAATATCACTTCTGATAGAAGTGGGCAAAGTGCTTTTACTGTTTTTACCCCGCGTTACCTATTCGTAAGAGGTGAGCAAAGATTATGTGAGCTACCAACAAGGCCACTGGTAATCCAACGCCTTACCTATTCCGGTCGCCATAGCGACAGAAACATGTTTGGGACTGGAGGGTAGGGTACTCCTTTAACTTGCACAATAAATTATTGCCCTAACACCGCAGTCACAAGACAGCAAAGCATCTACTTACTACTACTATCTATCTATAGTGTCTCTAGGGCACGGTTATGTGCACGGTCGTGTGCTTGTTCGCTATCTTATCTCATAAGACAAAATAATATAAATGAAATAAATAAATACCAACTAAGGAACTTAATAGCGCCCATTAGTCGGAATTCGACCATAATAAATTTTAATTAGTAATTCAATACAAATGATTTTTTATATGAACGCCATCTTCATTTATCAAGAGCAACTACTTTATTTCCAAATATTATGAATATAGTTCGTGCACCATCTGTGATCTCTTATCGTTAACAATATTTTTGTATATGTGTATCAAACGCATGGTAGTATTTGTAATGTTTTATTTTTTCATTTAATGTACTTCATAAGCATTATTGTTGAAAAATATTAGTGTTCTGCACTTCTGCTGCATATAAACTATAAGTGAGCCAAATTTCATATTCCTCCGGTAGCGCAATTTTTGTAAAAAGGGGTTTAAAGTTTTTTGTTCACATGAAACTAATGTATTTGGAAAAAAAAACGCTCCCAGAAAGCTGTTTACTTTGCGAAACAGCAAAGTCGCGCTACCAGGGCTGTGACGCGAAATAAAGAATGAAAGAACGTTAATATCTCGTATTGTTTAAATTATTCTTTGAGTAATATCAACAATTTTCAAACCTGCGCGATCAGTGAATTGGCGTAGGTATCAGACGAGCGGCATTCCACAAGTCAGTCAGTTAAATTACAGGATCCCGTTTTACGGGATTGCAATCCCTAAGTAGGTATTTTATCTGAAGTACTGGTAGTGCTTCCAAATCTCGATTCAGTTGGCAGTCAATCAAATACTTCACGATATGAAGATATTCCAACGAGAGTAGAGGTATTGCGAAACTGCTCCTATGTTATTGTTGGAATCAAGTAGATTCATTAGTTTGTTATAATTCTATCAGGACGACAGCACACGGTTCTCTGCCAAAAGCGATTTACTGCAGTACCGTGTGAGCTCCATTATTGTTTCATGTTGATACCATTATGGCAAACTCGTAAATAAAACTCGGCAGTGCCTATTCATCGTATTTCAATTACAGCTACATACATATAGCTTATAGAAATTCCTTCAACAATTTCTTTTTCAACCTTTCTAGTGTTACAATCTGCTCCTACTGCATCTATCATGTCTAAAGGTTTCGATTGGCCTTTGCCATCAGGAAAACTGTTATACCTATTACAAAAAAAAAAAAAGATTAAGAACGGCACACAAATGTTGGTAAAAGCAGAGATAGTCGTATGTAGTTATAAATGCGAAACTTTGTAAGAATGGACGAATGTTTGTTACATAAACTACTAAATGGATTTAGATAAAACTTTACAGTTTGTACATCAGAATAACACATGGGCTATAATTTACAAAAATACATAATTTAGCAAGGCGGGGGAGCAGGGAGTTTAAGCTACTATTATGTTATATTTACTTATCTCTGCTAAAACTAATTTAGATAAACTTTTTCCTTTTTTATCGCTCAAACAAATTCACTTTACGCTGTCTGTCCCTATGCATGCTTAGATCTTTAAAACTACACAACGGGTTTTGATGTTGTTTAATGTTTTTGCTAATAGATACCGGGATTCAAGAGGAAAGTTTATGTGTATAATAATATAGACTACTATCAGGTTCCTGTCATCATACTACTATCTATTCATTAGACCAGTTTAGTTGTATCAGCATTAGTTAGTGTTTCAACTATTAGGCGTCATATACGTTCAATAAAAAAATTACGATCTTGAACACCTTTACAGATCTCCATAAACTATAGCTAACAACCATTTCGATCTCACCAGCTTTTAAACAAAAAAACATATCTAAAACCGTCCATCCCCCAAAGTCCACACACACACATACACACACACACGATGTGATTTTGCGTCGGAGGTTAAAAAAATACTTCAAACATTTTCCGAGTGTTGGTCCGTATTCGCTGTGTAGGGTAGACAATTTCCCTATATGCCAAAAGGCGAGCATACGTTAAAAAAAAAATTACCATCAAGACTGATGGAACAGTGCTTTTAAGCAAATTGCCTGGATAGGGTTCCATCGCCTCAACTCTTCCTGCCGCCATAATCACATTTTCATGTTCCGGTCAGGAAGGCAGGGTAGTTAGTACATTTATATAATAGGGCTAACTTCCGGTCGCAATACAGCAATGAAACTATAATATCCATGGAGTCTACGTCTACGTCTACTAGTCTACGTCGTACTACGTCTGTCTCTTTCCTTCAGAAGGGACGTGTGCTTATTGGCTGACTTAGGGCATAAAAATACTTTGATATTTAAATCTACAAACGTTACAACCAACTTCAAATATATAAACTCACTTAAAGCAATCCATTATATGCTTTTAAAGCTTAAATGCCACAGACAGACAAGGGCAGACGTCACACAAAACATTTTTTGTATCCGAAGTTAAAACGTTTAACTAGTATAATAATTTTTCATGCCAAAGAAATTATTCTTTCTCGACTTCAATGGGGCGTAAAACATGATTTGTAAACTTTTAATCATTCTTAATAAGATTAAAGAAGCGGAACACATTTGACAGGCGAATCCATTTTAATTTGTTTATTGGAACAGTTTATCGTTTTGGGGCAATATTCTAAAACGTAACAGAAGCAGTGGCCTGGTTTTAGATGTCGAGATGGCATCAGTTTTAATTACTAAACTTAGAAACAAAAGCTGTGAAATAAAATGAAGTTTTAAAATTCGAGGATACGTTATAAAGAGAAAAATCCGACTATACTGAAAATTAATTTGCAAGCCGGTACTTACTAACAATTTTTCATTTCATTTCATATGAAGTACATCTTGTATCTTTTTATTTTTACAACCTTACTTTTTTATGGTTAACAAGATAGGTTGTAATAGGGTAAGTTCGCCTGTAAGCGCCCACCGTCCCGTTCGCGTCCATAGTGAACTTTTCAAATATTTTGAGTGTAATTAAAAATTTTATTTGCCCCTAGACCTTAAAAAAAACAATATTATTTTTGTGATTTTTTTGTTATTTAACAGTTAAAATGAGGTTGGCTCGAACTACTAGGTACACCAATTCCAATAAGCAGCCTGTTTGCGTCCACAGTTGAAGCGAACTCATCTTACTGCCCTGCCGATTCTTTATTTTCAAATAAAGAAACATATTGAAAATTTAATTAATTTTTAGAATTTTAATTTTTTAACATTATTTCTAATACGCATAACACTTTTAACAATACGCATTTGACAATTAATAACTATTAATAACTATTAATTGTCAAATTGTGCTCACATCGTTATGACAGAAGAAAAACAATAGATGTCAAAATTCTTCTAGACGCGTATTATTCTTATAGATAAACATTTTTGTATATATTATATTGCATCCACTTTTTAATCAAATAATATTTTTAATTAAATCTTCAAACTGCAAACTCCACTGAGTAAACGCGAACAGGCGAAATCATCCTGTAAAAGAATTGGTCTGTTTAGACGATTGTAGTAATTTCGATCCAGTAGTAGTTTTTATATCAATATCGACGCGCACAAATGTCACTTATCTGACCCATATTAATAAGGTTTGTCTGGTTCTTTGATCAACTTTTCGGAAGATATGAAATACCTTATAAAATTTATCCGTGATGGTCCAGGTCGTCCGAATAAAATAGACCATCTGCCTCTCTACCTGGCTACAAGCGAGCATAGGTCAAAAATGGGTTATTATCAACAAGATTACTGGTGGTAAAGTGCTGTGTAGCAACTTCCCCGGGTAGGGATCCACAGCCTTACCCATTTCTGCCGCCACAGTGACTGTTATGTTCCGGTCCGGTAGAATAGACGGTAAATTGTCACAATAGGCCTAAGATGTTAGACCACAGGACAGCGACGCACCTATAACATTTATGACCCCTGTAGGCCACGGTAGTCTCTTACCAAAAGGATTCACTTATTATCAATACATATTATATAATAAAGTCCCCCGGCTGATATGGTCTGGTCTTCATAAGAAACTAAAAAAATGTGTGCTTTGGATCTTCTTACCATTTTAACCAATCGATAGAGTGATTCTTGGGAAGGTGTAGATGTAAATTGGTTGAAACATCTGTTCAACATGTCGGAAAAGTTCAAGCTCATTAGGAGTATTAACCGTAAACGCTGCCTAAGGTTTTTTTGAGTCATAAAAAAATGATCACTTGTGTGGTCTAGCGGTCCAGGTGTTGGACTTGGCTGCATGACGTTCCGGGTCCGATTCCGGGTGACAAAAAATGTGGGTTTTTCAATTTCCTAATAAAAAATTGTTGGTCGGGATTGGATATGTTTCCGGTTTGCGATGGGATTGCCACTTATCGCATTGTGGGAATTAGTGTCTTCGGCTAGTTTTGGGTGCCCTGGTTGTGCCTCTGCCTCTACCCACCTCTACCTCTTCGGGGATATGGACGTGAAGATACTTTTTTTTTAACTTTGTCCCCGCTCGCAACATAATGTTCTCACTTTTTTCCAGTTTAAGAAGCCTTTCAAATCAAATCAAATCAATTAGATCAAATTAATTTTTGGACGCGCTTAATTAAAACCAAATCTTTTAGTTTTCGCAATTGGGTATATTTTGTTTCAACGTAGAATTATTTTACTTATAGTTTCTTAGTTTCATTTTTTAAATTATTTTTAAAATTTTAATAATTTGAAAAAATTTAATAAGGGTTAAATTGAAAAATGTATATTCACGCCTGTATCACCGAAAGGATAGGTACAGGTAACCAAGGTAACTACGACAGGTGACAAAGGGGTATAATCTGTGGTGACAAATGTCATAGGTGGAAAAAGAGAGAAACAAGAGACGCTGCTGTATTTTAAATATTATTAATTAACTTAGTTAATTAAGTTATGATTCAGAGTTGTGGGCTTTTGGGAAGTGCATTACATTGTCGGCACTCACGCTGTCAGGCGGGGTTCTGCTTCCCCTTCGGAGGCTTTGTTTGAACACGTACACTGACGCTTAGACAGGGTGCCGCGGCTGCTTAGTTCAATATTTCGTTGTTACATACTACAAAAAGTAATCGTAAGAAATAAAGGTCAAACAATCATATTTTTAACATTTCAAATACTTATAATCGCCTCTGTGGTCTAGCGGTTCAGGTGTTGGACTTGAGTGCATGAGGTCCCGGGTTCGAATCCCGGATCGGGCATCAAAAAGAAAATTTGGGTTTTCCAATTTTCTAATAATAAAAAGATGTTGCTCAGGGTTGGATATGTGCCCGGTAGGCGATAGGCTTGCCACCTATCTCATTGTGGGACTTATTGTCTTCGGCTAGTCGTGGGTGGCCTGGTTGTACCTCTGCCTACGTCTCCGGGGATATGAGCGTGAAGATACTTTTTTTTCAAACACATACTTATATTTTTTATCTGTTTCCAGTAATCGTCATGAATAAGAAGTCTCACAAAAAGAAGGTACGTTTATAGTCTTTTTATATTAAATGTTTTCTTGTAGATACATACAAACATACATACATATCTTCACGCCAAGTCCCATACCGGGTAGGCAGAGAGTATCGAGTGCCAGACCTCACGGTCCTTACAAACCTGTATTATTTTTATTTTCTAGTATTTAGGGGAAACCCGGGCAACGTGAATACCTTAAACTTTTCTTGATTATTGACGCTTAATTAAAACTCGGAAAAATGAAATTAATGTTAAATTTATTAATGTTAACAATTTAATGAACTTACATGATGTTGTAATTGATGTTCTTAATATTAAATAAACTAATAGATATAAAGCCAATTTTCAACAATGGCATGAATATTCGCTTTGCCTAGTACTCCGGGTAAAGCGGATACTGTACTAGGGCAAAGCGAACAACAACACTATTTGTCATGGTATTAAACTTAAAAAATAATATTACCGCCATAATATGAGAAACATATAAAAAATGTTTTTACTACCATGGTAATTATTGTAGTTATTTCACACTAGATCCACTTTGCCTTATCCGCTTTACCCTTCCGGTACATTTAAGAGGTTATCTATCACAAATTACTAAAAAACAAAAGCACCTAAACTCCTCGTTTCTTGATAGTTGGAAGCTACATAAACATGCATCAAATCCTACTCATAACAAAGAACACGTCACAAATAGTATTATAGTTATGAACGAAACATTTACTTTTGTAAATTAATATTTTTTTCCCAAAAACACGAGGTATTCCGTGAAGCGCACCCAAATGAAGCACACCTAAAGTATTACACTTATCACACCCATAGGTGGGCTTCAAATCAACATTTTAAATAAGAAATTTCGTATTCCACGAAGCACACCTACGAATAATATAACTCGTAAAGTGCGAAGTCTAAAAAATAAAAATGTCGATAGAAAAAAATATTTGCTATTAAAAAGACTAACTTAAAGATCTAACATATTCTTTCAGTTTATCATTATAATAATGTAAATTTTGGTATCTTATTGTTTAAAATCACAGAATTTTTCAGTTTCAATTCATCTTTCCGAAAAAAAATATTTTTGCCAATATTTCTATTATTTGCCTTTTTGTGCTTTTAATGTAATCACAGTCTGTTTCATAATTATGCAAAAAAAACTTAAACAAATATTAAAAACATTGTAAATGTTGTTTTCCATAGAGATCTATGTTGAAGTTTTCTTACAGTTACCTGTTTAGTAAATAATGAAAATACTCTACTATAACATAAAAAAATCACAGATTGTTTCATGTCTGTGATTTTATTAAGAGCACGAAAAAGGCAAATAATAGAAAAATTGTCAAAAAACAACTTTTTTTCGGAAAGATAATTATGAAACAATTTGTGATTTTAAACAGTAAGATAACTAAAATGGCATATATTGTATCACATTATTATAATGAAACTGAAAAATGTTAGATCTTTAGGTTAGTCTTTTAACTAATATTTTTTTTTCTATTGACATTTTTATTTCTTAGTCTTCGCATTATACGAGTGATATTATTCGTAGGTGTGCTTCAAGGAATATGAAGTTCATTATTTAAAATGTTTATTTGAAGCCCACCTACGGGTGTGCTCAGTGGAATACTTTAGGTGTGATTCGTCTGGGTGTGCTTCGTTTGGGTGCACTTCACGGAATACCTCAAAAACACACTTTGAACGTTCACTTTCACTCTGCGCGACGTGTATTGGATTCAACTTGTTTGACGAGGACGGAGCGGAAATGGGCGAGCGTTTAGACAACGCGACCGCCTGCCAACGAACAATTTGGGAGTTATAGACAATATTCGACTTACCTAGGGCATCCACTTTACCCCGGTTTCCCCTACTAGCATCAACTGGTTATTATCCGAGTCTTTGTTCAAGTAGAAAGGCAAAGGGATAATAGTTTTACAGAAAAACTGCAGTAAACCGACTTCGATGTCTATAACTAAACCAAAAAAACCAATACTTAACTTACAAAAATGTAGTGATGAGATTATAATTTCAGTTTTAGAGATAATTGAAATAGAGTAATTTTTCTCGATTTTTCTGGGATTCCGTTATCAGATCCAGACTTGGAGGCTATGAAGTGTGCTTTTAAAAAAAATCAGGTTGGCAATGACATAAATAAAAAAAATGTATGACTCAAATATGATCTAAAAATAGCCTGACTTTCAATTTAGGTCGTTTTTTATCTAGGACCTTGCCGAATGCCTTACCATTACATACGTTAGTAAATACTATTATTACCTAATAAGTACTGCTTTGAAACAAGATAAACTGCTTCAGAACGTTTCCCCGAAGTCAAATTTAGAGATCCGGAGGCTTTGGCTTTCAAGGAAGTGGAGAGCCCCCGGCCCATTATTATTTTCCAAATAAAATAAAACATTTTTTTTCAGTCTAATTTTCTATTATGTATAGTACATTAAGAACAATATAAGCAGTTTAGTATCTAGGTAAAGGTTCAGTATCAGCAAAAAAAACTATCAAAGCAAAAATGTTTACTAGTGTTTTCTAGTCGGAATTTAAAATATTTTTTCAAAGAAGTTACCAGTACCCTCCCCTAAACCCGGCCTTGCATTTATCAAAGCCTCCACTTTCTTCTCGAAATTATTCAAAAAATTTCGCGTAAGCTCGGTTTAGATTTAAAGTTTTGATTGAACCAACAAAAATATTCAAATCGTGCAGAACCGAATCAAGTTACTACAAAAACATAATATGTCGATATTTTTTAATAAACTCACGCGTTCTATAGTGGGGTGAATTGCAGAATTACCTTATAACACCTGCCCGCCTGCCTGTTTGAAATTTTCTTTCTCTGCAAAGTAGGTTCTTTATCTTGCCAAAAAAAATCATTGAGTGATGATGGCCTCTACTACAGTAAAAAAAATCTTTTACATTTGACAAATACTTAAGTTCATCCGGAAAATAGTTATTATTGCAGAGGAAGAAAGTTTTAGTTGCCCGTCAAGTTGGCATTGTTGCACATCTAATACTGTTCTCTCTCCGGATAAGTCCGGATAATCATATTCGAAAGACAGAGACTGTGGAGTTTCAAAAAACTTATTAAAAATTATTACATAGAATTTATTAATTTTTTTTTTCAGTTTCATACATGTATGTTTGTATGTATGTAATTATTTGTGTATTTGTATATTATTAATATTACTTTGTAATTAAAAATGTATTTTTCTTCATACTGTGTTAGTGTTTTTTCGTATTGTTTTTTTTATTTTATTTTTGCTTAAATTATGTCTAATATGTATTTTTCTCTTTAGTTTTGTAACGTACAAAGTTGTTATGTTCTTGCCTTTAATTTTATTTTGTAATTATTCGATTTCTTGTCTTTCCTGGTTGTCTGGTAGAGATTGCTTTGAGCGATAAGACCGCCATTTGTACATTTTTTGTAATATTTTGTTGTGTATATTATGTTTGTGTTTATATTGTACAATAAATAATAAATAATAATAATAAAATGTTGTTACAACACGTATATCTACGAATCAACCTGTGCACTCTGACCTGACCCCTCTCCCGCTGCCCCGCGCGGCGGCCCGCATTCACCGCAAGCGCTCCGATCTTTTATCAACATGAAAAAATATATAAATGAATGAAAATGACAAATAACTTAACAGCGCAAGATGCACAGTTAATTCGTACGAGTTGTATGATACTCGTATGTTTGCATATGTGGTGTAGTTGATAGCAATAGCCTGGCCACGGAACGCTCACTAATGCAAATATTCACGCGGTGCGAACGGCGATGCTTCTAGCGACTGAAATAAAGGTAGTTATAGCAATGTACTTAGCAAATCACGCGCCATGGCAACCAGCGAAGCGACCGGCGAAATGTTAGCGAAAAGCGCAAGCGTCTTGCGGCGCGGCGGGCGAGCAAAACAAACGCATGATTTCAGTACAGCGTCGCGGCGGTCGGCGGAAGCCACTGAGTCGAGTGGCAATTGCAGTGAATAGTGCAGTGATTAAGTGAGTAAGTCACTTAGTAAGTGAGTTTAGTTGTTTTCGCCGCGAAAAATGAACAACAAGACTTTTATTGCTGAAATACTAGCTGTAAAATAATGCTAAATTATTTTTTTAGCTACACTTAAAATTCTATTTGCATTGACTTTTTTCTCCAATTCAGGTTGAATATTAATAAGAATGTAATCGAAGGTTTCAATACTCATTCTCGTACCTATATCCGAAAAATGTTTTTGGATGTATTCTGTAGTTCTCGTACTTCTTGTGGAATTCTCCATCTATACCCCAATTTTTATTCAAATCACGTATTCCACAATATTTTATTCCTTTTAAGCAATATCTAGATAATTTCGATAAAGACATTTCGCTGTCGGACTTTCTTACTAGTCGCGGCGGCGAACATGACTGCCCGTGGCTTGCAAACGGTGCCACGCGTATGGTCGCCTCGCCCACCGCTTCGCCGTTCGTACCGCCGATCCCCGTGGACTAGCCGTTCTGTAAAATTAATATCATTTTATCATTTCGATGGTCTCATTTTATCATTTATGTGGTTATCATAAATTCAACCTCAAATATTTAAACATGTCTTGATCACATTTGGTGTCAATTCATGCACATGTTACGATTACAAATATGGCTAAAGTTTGAATTGTTTGTAAATTTACTATAGTATGTGTAACTTGGCCAGGGATATTTATTATTTACTAATCATAAACTTAAAATCAGGTCATGACTTGGTTGAAACGTCGAGCACTTATTAAGACCTGGTATTGAAATAAAATTTAGCAAATCCTACTAATATTATAAATGCAAGAGCTTGTATGTTTATTTGTTACTTTTACCTAAAAGTTGCTGAACCGATTTTTATGAAAATTGGCACACACATAGAGGATAACTTGAATTAATACATATTAGTTTTTATTCCGAAAAATATTCCTGTGGGACTATTAACCACGCGGGCAAGAGCTAATGACAACATAAATAGTAAAATCATCGCGTTAAGGGTACTCCCATGTTTAACGTAAGCAGTCATTTACTACGATTTACTTGGAATAGATAATAACCTAATTTCATGTGAATAAGTTTTAATATAAACTGATATTGAAATAATTTGCACGATGGTGCGTGCAATTCTTGATACAACATCGAAGTATCGATGAATCACATTTAATGAAATGTTTATACCCAGCTACTTTATCCCATGAGCCCTTGAGTCTTACAAGTTCATCTATTTCGAGTTGGCAACGCTATTGGCAATGGATCTTTAACTATTTGAACAAAATTTCTAATAATAGCTTAAAATGTGTTATCCATTTGTCCATTTACATGTGAATCACATTTAATTCTGGTGGCAAGTTGTCCGTACCACATATACAAGCATGTATTACCTACATATTAACAGAAC
>NJDC01004021.1:38107-61035 GCA_002245475.1 Calephelis virginiensis
TACGACCATCTCAAAGAGTATATAAATACTACGTAATAAGAGGCGGGACTTCCATAGATACATAGCAAACCCGAATTGTGTATGAAGTTTACTTGAAAAGGTATAACCCGTATAATTTGAAAGTAAGTCTAAAGCGTTTTGGCGCCATCGAGAGAAAAGATGGTGGAAGTTTTTACATAATTATAGTGTTTCGTATTGATATTGAGTGAAATTAGTCAATTTTGGTGGCATTTTGTACAAAATTTGTTCAGTGAAAGTGCACAAATGAAATAATCATGAATAAATGAGCGTATCGTGTATTTCTTCGTTGCCGCCAAATCTCATTACATGAGTTTGAGTAAATAGGCCACCGCTTTACCCAAGAGCCTGACATGACTTCCTGGCGACTTATGACTGATGACTAGTAAAAATTAATTGAAATTGATATAAAATTTGATGCAAATTTCTACTTGACTAATGGCTAAATACTAACGTGAAGGCCAAATCCTAAAGAAAGAAGAGGTACCTAAGTCTAAAGGCATTCAGATATAAACTCTCAGATATAAACTAGAAACTTTCGAAAAGCGCGGGTCTCCTCTCTTGACCTAAATTAATTTTTATTTAATAAGGTCTTTCAATTGAGTTAGAATTAGTTTAAAATTTTAATTTTTCATTTATTTTTGTAATACATACTCAGCTATTTCCTTTTCTATTGGGTAAGTTTTTTATTTTTTTAATATGAATACAACTAGTTTTGTGACAGTCGAATATATCGAATCAAGTATGGAAACCGATAATTCAACTAATTCCTTGAGTAGAAGTTCAAGAAAACGCTCGCACAAAATGTGCAAGCAACGTAACAAAAAGAAACGGAAACATTTAGGCGGACGAAAAGACATTGGTTGTTCATGTAGGGAAGAATGTTCTATTTTAGATTCTAACAAACTCACAGAATCCATTCTTAATCAACAGTCAGAATCATCTAATAATTCTTTACAAACACCTAACTCTATACAATCAGCACCATTAGGCCGAAGACTTTATAATGATTGAGATGCAGCTCCATTTATAATTCATGTGCAAAGAATTCAAACAGTTGAAAGTGATGGTACTACTCTTCACCCCATAACTCTTGGCAAAAATTAAAACAAAACAAGATTACTAATATTAATAATGGCAGTATTAAAAGATTCGGTAGGAACAGAATTTCGTTATCCTTTTCTAGTCATATTGATGCCAACTTATTTCTTAATAACAATTTGTTGAGTGAAAATAAATTAAAAGCTTTCATTCCATCATTCACCATTACTCGTGTTGGTATTGTAAGGGGAGTGCCCACAGAGTGGTCTCCAGAAGAAATCCAAGAAAATATTTCCACTCAAATTGGATGTGGAAATATTTTAAAAGTTCGTAGAATCAATTATAAAGTTATTATTGAAGGAACACCTGTCTGAAAACTTACTCAATTTGTAGTAATTCATTTTGATGGTCAAATTTTACTCAAACGTTTATTTATGTGTTACAATGCTTTACCTGTGGATTTATTTATCTTCCCAACAATCTAATGCTATAATTGCTGCCGCTTTGGACATACCAAGACAAAATGTAGATCTAAATCCAGGTGCTTTAGATGTGGAGATGGACACAGCGGTGAATCATGCAAGGTTGATGATGACTATGTTCAGTGTTGCTTATGTTCTGGTGCTCATAAAGCAAATAGTAAACGTTACATGGCTCAGAACTGTGTTTTCTGTGCAGATGCATCAAAATTACATCCACCGGTATCTAAATCATTTGCAGAAATATTATTAACACAAAACACTAAACAATCAGATAATAACATTCCACCACTGTCAAGTAATAATTCACCTGTATTAAATAACACTAAATCGTACAGAAAGTCCGTGTTCCTTAAACCTCGCACCCCAACAAAAGCAAGGAAAGGATACGACAAGACAGCTCACAATAAAATAGTTAGTGATTTTTCTATTCTCACTCCCTCAATGGTTGTGGCTTGGTACACAGGAAGGAAAATATAAACACCAATGAATCACAAGGTCCTTTAATAACAGAAATGTTCGAATTACTAAAAACATTAGCTCAATCCAGTCCTTATTTACCTTCAAACGCTGCTGCTATATTAAACTTAATATCCCAATCCATAACAACTAATAATGGATCACACAAACAACATAATTCAATGGAATTGCCGGATTGCAATTAGCAACAAAAATGATATTATATATTTAATGAATAAATATGATTCTGATAGGTATAGTTTGCTTATCTGAAACATGGTTAAAACCAAATTTAAGTTATAAACTAAAAGGACAAGATCGCCTTGACGGGTACGGCGATGTAGCCATACTTATCAAGAAAAATATACCCTTTTTATTAACTCCAATTAATTGTGTAAATAATAATGATTTATCCATTGTAGCTATAAGTGTAAATAATATCACCTACGCATCCGTTTATATCCCTCATTTATCGTCGTTAATTTTAAATCAATTAAACCAAATTTTAACAGCAATCATCAGCAAATTTTAACATTTTAAAATCCCCAGAATGATAAATGGTTTTGGTAGTCAAAACCATTTATCATTCTGGGGATTTTAACTGCCAGCACGAGTCTTGGGGGTAGTTCTAAAACAAATTGTTATGGTAAACAACTATTGGATATATTCGATTCAAACAATTTATGTTTATTAAATTCAGGTTCTCCTACTCGACAATGTCAACCTGCAGAAGGAAATAGTGTAGTTGACTTAACTGCCTGTTCTCCTGATTAAGCATCGCTATTTACATGGTTCGTTTTATCCTTAACATACGGGAGTGATCACTACCCAATAGTTATTAAATCTGCACTTACTAAATCTGTAATTTCCCGCAAGAACAATAACCCTTACAAAAAATACAAACTTAAATATGTAACTGATGAAATGTGTCAGAATTTTATTAAAACAATTGAAGACAAAACATCAAACTTAGAACCTAAACATGATAATATTGTTGAATCGGACACGCTGACTCAAATTATTATTGATACAACTAACACAATAATTCCAGTTTATAATAATTCTACTTGCATTCCGTGTCCACCGTGGTGGGATAACGAATGTAAAGAAGCCATTAATATGAGAAAAGCAGCTCAAAAAACTTATCGTAATAATATAACAGAAGAAAACTATGATTCACTGATTAATATAATGAAAGAAACCAAAAAATTATTTAAACAAAAAAAGTCGGAGAGTTGGAAAAGATTCTGTCATATAATTTCCCCAGATACACCTCCATCATTAGTTTGGCTAAATATCAAAAGATTTAGATCTACATTTTACAACTCCACTTCTCCTTCTCTTCATCCTACAATAACCAACGATTTTTTGAACCGCTTAGCACATCCAACTGTAAACGAACTAATTGAAATAAAAGATGATCGAAATAGCAACTTGGAATTGTCAAAACCATTTTCTTTAAATTAATTGAAAATTGCAATAAGTTGTACCAAGGATACTGTCCCAGGACAAGACGGAATAGTTTACTCTTTTATAAGCCATTTGAGAGACCGTTCCCTTGAGTACTATTTACATATTATTAACTCAATGTTGTCAACTGGTATAACACCTCCAGCGTGGAAGTCTCAAATAATTTTACCGATTTTGAAACCTAAAAAAGATCCGTCTGTAACAACAGCTTATCGCCCTATTACCCTGTTCTCAGTTTTAATCTAAATAATTGAACATTTAATAAAAAATCGATTAGAATTTTTTTTCGAAAGTAACAATATTTTAGCTAATTCTCAATACGTCTTTAGAAAAGACAAGAGTACAACCGATAACTTAAGCCTGCTGAGTACTGATATAAGAACTTCTTTTATATTAATTAAATCTATACTTGCAGTTTTTCTTGACCTAACTTCCGCTTACGATAACGTTTTACTATCAGTGTTAGCAAAAACACTTCAAAAATTAAATATACCCCATAATCTAGCGAAATTAATTATAAATATACTTAGTGATAGATCAATCAGAGTTATAGTTGATAATATGGAACATACTCGATTATTATCTAAAGGTCTGCGACAAGGGTCAGTGTTAAGCCCGTTGTTGTATAATGTTTATACATATGATATAGAAAGATACATTGATAATAATACAAACATTTTACAATATGCGGACGACCTTCTTCTATATACAGAAAATCATATTGTGGAATTAGCTAATCTTATATATAAAAATCAATTGCTGTTCGTTAGTCTCGCTAAAACTCGAGAACGGCTAAACCGATTTGGCCTATTTACGTTTTGATCAATTTATGGAAGTCCAGGTAAGGCTTAAAAGATAAGAAAAAAGGAAAAGTCAGAAAAACAACATTTCAAGTTTTCCTATACAAACTGAACGGGTGGAACGAAGTTCGCCGGGACAGCTAGTTTTAAAATAAATACGTCGTTAAATAGGTTACAAACTTGGTTAGACAAAAACGGTCTCCAAATATCTCCTCTTAAAAGCACTGCTATCTTATCTTAATCAGTTCTAATTAATGACAGTATTGTATCTTTTAAAAATACTGCAAAATTTTTGGGTGTAATCTTCGATTCCAAACTTTCTGGAATACATCACTGCAATTACGTTGCTAGTAAATGCGAAAAATTAATTAATATTCTAAGATGTTTAGCAGGTGTATGGTGGGGTGCTCACCCATTCTACCTGAAACTCGTTTAAAATGCTATTATAAGAAGTTTTATGGATTGCGGGTCTTTTATAGTTGAGGCTTGTAATAAAACTGGTCTGAAAAAGTGCTATCTGATTCAGTCTAAATGATTACGGATAATCTGCGGGGCAATGAAATCTAGTCTCGTTAATGCGCTGCAATTAGAATGTTGCGATCCACCCTTACACCTGAGACGCCAATTTTCGTCTGACCAATATGTATTCAGTTGTTTACAATTTACAGAACATTCTCTTATAAGAAAACTGCAGTTGCTTTCCTCTTTTATTGATGTGTCACCATACTGGAAACATAAACCTATTCCTAATCTTGTAAAAAGCTATAGAAAATGTTTATTACTATCAGCTCCAATACATCGGTCGTCTGGTCTCCCATCTTCGCATGTAATTATGAATCTCTCATTAAAAAACTACAAATAAATTTAAGTTCAGGCATTCACAAACACGATACCGACGCCAACAAAATTTTTATTTCTATTATTAACGAAAAATTTCCAGATTATCACCTAATTTTTAGTGATGCTTCTTAACATAACAACAGTCATGTTGGTGTTGGAATTTATCACAAACAGTACAGGATTATACAAAAAGTAAAATTACCACCAGAGTCATCTATTTTCTCAGGAGAGTGCTTAGGCGTAAAGCAGTAGAATTGTTATTTAAACTTACGAGATCAATAATCTTTACAGAAGCACATTGAAAGCTCTCAACAACACTTCTTTTAAAAAACATTAAGATATGAAATTCGGAAGTTGCTTGGTAGTTGTCATGAAAACCAGTATGATATACTCTTTTACTGGATTCCAGGTCATACTGGTATTTATGGCAACTGTAAAGCAGATGAACTTGCAAATGATGTCATTTTAAATGGTAACATGTTCCCGTATAAAATCTATTGTCCTGACCTCAAATCTCTTTCGAAACAAGCTCTTATTTCATCTTGGCAAGAGTTATGGGATAGCCGTAGTAAACATAAAGGATCATATTACAATAGAATACAACTCATTATACCTCAAAAACCTTGGTTCTTTTCTATAAACTTTGAAAGAAAACGTTCCAGTATAACGTCAAGGTTAAGATTAGGTCACACATGTACAATTTATCATTTAGCAAAACTTAAAATATTAAAGAGTCCTAACTCCTCATGCAGATTTGAGGCAGCTGATGTTAATCATATTTTCTTTTCTTGTAAAAATTATGATCATTCTGATTTGTTTGAATCGTTAACTGTATGTGAAATATCTTTTCCTATATCAATAGCCTGTCTTTTGAGTTTTGCACAATAAAAGCCATTTTACTTACAAATTGCTTTCAGATTTTGCTGTAAGCAATAATTTAAACATATAGGTAGTATATTGATTTTGTATATATATATATACATATATATTTATGTACTTTCATTATATTTGTTGTCATAATTTTTAATAAAAAAAAGTAAATAACTCATCTGAAAGATACAAAATTTTTATCGTTTTCAGTAATATTTAATGTTAAGTTTCTCGGACTGTTTCGTTATTGGTAACATGTACACTATACATTGCCAAGATTACCAAGATTATTAATTTGTTGGTCCCTTTCTGGGACCGGCTAAGATCTTTTGGCCATGCTGCCACGTCTATGATAAATTCTGTTTCTTATTATTTATTTTAAATCCATCCCTCAGTTTCTTAATGTATTGACTTCCCTTTTTTTAATAGTCATTTCCTTCACTAAGTCAAAGGTTATTTGAGTCCTTAAATACGTCTTTAGTTGTAATTCCTTGAAGTTTGCATATTATGTTTCTCCGTTATTTTATTTATAACACGTCACATCCTTGAATTACGATTATTTACACACAAATTATAAAACTAAAATTCTGAACACCAAAATCATCTTCTTTCACGATGGCGCCAACACTTCCATAACTATGTATAAAGTATTTTTATTAATTATTTTTCCCTCTATGTTTTATTCTAGTTTTGTATTATGTAATAAAATAATAAACTCATCTTAATATGTCATTTCTTTTTCTAGTTTTGTCTTCAATTTTCTTTCTTGTTCAGGCCTCTGCCTCTTCTGTCGTGATAAAACACTACAATTATTGTCTTACACTAGGTTTAGTTTATTTACAGTATCACATGTCCACATCACTAAGTAATATTTACAAGGTAATTAATTTACAAATTTCACATTTTTACACTGTATTACACATTTTTATCTTATAGATTGGAGGGAAACCTTTCCGCTTCGACCGATCCCGCCAACCTCTAAAGAGTATATAAATACTACGTAATAAGAGGCGAGCCTTCCATAGATACATAGCAAACCCGAATTTTGTATACAGTTTACTTAAAGTGACACGTGTCACTTAGTGAAAATGTATAACCCGTACAATTTGAAAGTAAGTCTAAAGGCTTTCAGATATAAGGCAACTAGTCTCATATGATTTAGGTGAATAAAAACATAGCAAACTTATTTTTTTGATTTTTTTGATATGAAAGTTGCGCTAAACTGCCAACCTCTATTATTATTTTTAATTAGTAAGTTAGTAGTTGCCAGTTGGGGTTTTTGGCGCCAACGAGTGAAAAGATGGTAGAAGTTTTTTCATAATTATTGAATTTCGTGTTAATATTGAGTGAAATTAGTTAATTTAGGTGGAATTAGATTAATGTTGTTCAGTGAAAGTATTGAATTTCGTGTTTACGAAATTCAATACTATAATAAATAATAATTCGAAAGTATTGAATTTCGTGTTTACGAAATTCAATACTTATAATAATACTCATATCATTATGGAAACTAATTTTAGGGCGAAGAAGAGTATGTCACTGGTCACAACTGTATTATGGTTAAAAAAAACAGGCAAGTAAAAATTCGGGCAACTGAAATTCTGGCATTTGAATATATGGAATATGTTCTGTGGGAAAACAATAGACAACCCATATTAGGGTCTTGTGTAAAACGGAGACTTCGTTACTCAAGTTCATCTAATGAGATTTGGCGACAACGAAGAAATACACGATATACTAATTTCTTCATGATTATTTTATTTGTGCACTTTAACTGAACAAAATTGTACAAAATGCCACCAAAATTGACCAATTTCACTCAATATAAACACGAAATTCAATAAATATGAAAAAATTACGACCTTCTGAAAAGTGACGAATCTTCATTCACGATGGAGCTAAAACTCGACTCTTTTTTTTGAAAATGACTGATATGTTGTCAACCTCGTGGTTTTTACAACTTCAACGTGCTTTGTGGGCATGTCTATAACGACTCGTTGTCGTCGTCGTCGTCACCATCTTACATATTCCGTCGCTATACCACCATTGCGCTTATCATTGTCGTATTCTAGTTCTGAAGGCTTATTCAAAGCACCTATTCAAGAGCTTTATATCTCAGCTCCAGGTTGGTGTTTAACTAAACCACGTGATTAATATTTACATAATTATTACCGAGCTTGAAATAGATAATTAGTAATATCACCAGTTACATAAATGATTTTTATTATTTAACTAGCTGTCTCGGCAGACGTTGTTCTGCTATATTTTTAATGTGATTTTCAGTTAAATAATTTGGGTGAGTCGCCCTTGTCACTTAAGGGTATGAAAAATAGATGTTGGCCGATTCTCAGGTGCACACAAATACTCAATATGCTCACAAAATTTCATGAAAATCGATCTAGCCGTTTCGGAGGTGTTCAATCACGCACACCGTGAAACGAGAATCTTTTATATTAGGTTTATTGGTAACTGACTGTTTAATTGTTAAGATATAATTGTAATAAACTTGCGATATGTATGGGTAAATATAATATACTTGCAACTTGCAATGTGTTAGAAAAAGTTCGAAATAAATAGTAACGATCGGGAGCCATGATAATCAAATGTCACAATTTGTTGAGATGTGACAGGTGACGGACGCGACGTCACGGATGGTGGAGCCCTGCCAAGCTGGGGCGCCGTGCCAGTAACTGGACACCCCACACAGGAGATCACCAATATATCACAATGCCCTTGACTTCAATCGTAAATTAATCCAAAGAACGTGATAAATAACTAAGTCGTGGGATTAATTAAAAAACTTATTAACAAAAGGTTTTAGAAGTATTTAACAATGATTGTGATTGTGAAACATACTCATATGTAGCATATTACCGTCTTGTTGGTTTAGGGGCTAACGTTCACGCCTAACTCCAATGACTAACCGCGAGGCTCGGGTTCGATTCCTCACTGAGGCAGGCTTTTCTGTGATGGACATTTAGATGCCTGCATTTCCTTGTCTGGGTGTTTGTAAGATTTATTTTAGTATCTTTTTAAATGTGGTGTCAAGAGTCTCCGAAACCGGCGTGTTTGTATGAAAAGGGTAATAAATGTCAAGGAAGCAAGACAGGTTTGTCAGGGTCGTGAGGTCTGGCACTCGATACTCTCTGTAGGCAGTGAGTATCAAGAGGTCCGTAAGGGACTTGGCGTGAAGATATATATGTATGTATATTTTTAAATGTTTCTTTGTATCAATATCGTTGACTAAAACCCATATAACATAGCCCATAACACATGTAATTTGTTTTCTTTGGGGTAAGATTCAATTTGTGTGACTTGTCCAGAAAACTTGTGCAGTTATTTAAACGTATTTCTTTGGAACAGACTTAGTAATTTGTGCTAAGACGATCAAGATTTTATTGAATCAATCAGCGTTACAATTAAATATATTTAGAAATAAAATGGACGTCGGTAAAACACATAGGCGTGGACGTCTAAACAACGCGTCAATAAAGTCGTTAACGTTTCTTGGCGGACGTAAATTTTACGCGGGAGGTGGTTAATTAAATGATTTATACATTGTGATGTATTTTCACATTCAACTGATTTATTAGCAAGAGCACAGGTTAAATGGTTATTATAATAAAATGGAAACAGATGTGAGATGTCACGAGAAATGTAAGAAGGAATAATGTAAAATAATATTTTTAATATTTTATTTCACAAAGACCATAGATATATACTCGTACAATGCTTACCAGGTAGTAGATATTTGAGGCGCGTCTATGTAAGTCTAAATACCATCGGATCGGAACGGAGCTTCTACCCCAATTCCCATTGGGTACATTTTTTTCTTGCCGGAGTTTCTGGAAAATTGTAGTTAAAACTTTTTTGTAAATGTGTCGCGTATCTTAATGCAGGCTGTAGTTTCACCTCGTCTTCATGTTTCACCATGTAAAATTAAATATCTATCGAATATGGTTTTTATTCAGGCGGTTTGTAAAAGGTCGGTATTATGATGGGCATTTTGTCGCGAACATAATGGTTGTATTATTTTAATTTGGCTATTAAGTTGCTTTTACAATTTCACCGCACTACGATTGATTGACGACTTGTTCATATTGATATCACGTCAATCATCTCGTCTTTTTTACAATTACAGACTAGTAAGACAACTACACGTTTTTACAATATATAATAGTCTACACCTGCGGGATTGCTGCAATTACTATTAAAGATCTATTAAAATTGAAAATATTTCCAATGTCACTAGAACTGTTTGAATATCAATTATTTTTTTAAATTTTACCTAATAAATAGCGAAATTCAGTGCATGTAATGAAGCTGTATAATATGTATATTTCATGCCTTTTGCACATTACCCGATGAATAGAAACAAATAAACCTAAACAGACAACAAAGCTAAACTGCTATCTCTACAAAAGTCAAAACAATTTCCTGTACAAATAGCAATCATTTGTGTACAATATATCTATCTTATCTCTCTGTTACAATATTAAAATATGTATACAAAAATATATCGAACGCAACACAAAACACCAGAATAAAACTCGAATAAAACAAATAGTTGCCGATAAACTTGTCAGTTTTATATTGTCATTGAACTGACCACCATGAGTGTTGATGATATGGAACGGAAATAACCCTATGTCAGGTGAACCTAAAAACAAAGCAACCTTAGTACGCTACGTTCCTAAGGCCCGAGATCCCTATCAGCCAAACATAAGGTGTAATGTATACTTAAATAGATACGAGCGGTAGCAGACGGAACCCTACGGGTAGGATAGGTGGTAAGGAAGTGGTAATAATCTCAAAGCTGATCAAGCAGGCTCCTTAGAACAATTAAGAACTTGAAGGCGTCCTTTCCACTTTGAGAGGATTTGAGAGGAATGAGACAATATCCAAGGTTAAAAAGTATCTTCACGCTCATATCCCCGAAGAGGTAGGCAGAGGCACAACCAGGGCACCCACGACTAGCCGAAGATACTAAGTCCCACAATGTGATAGGTGACAAGCGGGCACATATCCTATCCCGAGCAACATTTTTTTATAAGAAAATTGGAAAAACCCAATTTTCTTTTTGTTGCCCGACCTGGGATTCGAACCCGAGACCCCATGCAGTCAAGTCCAACAACTGAACCGCTAGACCACAGACCACCAAGGTTAAAATCTGGTTTAATTGAACGATTTACGAGTTTCGATGAAACACACTAGGGTTGACCTCAGACGTGGCTCGTGTTGTCACATCATATAGTATATTTCAACAAAAAATACATTTAGTTCCTAATCCTAGCAAAAAAAACGATTTCAGTAAGTGGTATATCATGTAAATATGTGGTCGTGAAACTGCGGCCCGTGGTCGTAGTTTGTAAAAGGCGAGCATAGGCTTACCGTCGCTTAAGCCGTGACATCTGACTAGGTGGTAGAGTTTCGCAACAACTCGCCCGAATTGGTACCACCGCCTTATCTACTCCTGCCGCCATAACGCCTTGCTCTTGCTTGTTCTGGTCCGGAGGATAAGGTCGCGGGTATAATTATTTGTGATCGATGTCTAACATCCCAGCCTCAGATTGGGAACGCACCATTGGCAGATTTGGTGTCTTTAGGCAGCGTGAATTTCTTACCTTCAGGAAATCCGTCTGCTTGTTTGCCTTCCAATATCATAAAAATAAATTAAAAATCTTCAATAGCCCCGGACAAAACCTTTTTATGAAGTTATGGTATGGATGGTAAGAAATTCACGCGCGCCGCCTAGAAACACCAAAGGTGGTAATGGTACGTTGCCAAGCTGAGGCCGGGACATTAGGCCTCGAGCAAAAGTAAGTTTACCGGCTACCTTACCCTCCAAAACGGGACACGTTATGATGTTATGGCGGCAGGAATAGGTAAGGCGGTGGTACCGATCCGGGTGAGTCGCTGCAAAACTCTACCACCTGCGCGCAATTTCCCCGTGTTGGTCTAGGTTCCTTTGCAGAATAAACCATCTGCCTTCCTGCCAGGCAGCTCGTAAAAGACGAGCATAGGCTTAATGTCATATTTGAATGTCTCAATGGTAGAGGTGCTACTGTACACTCCTAACCCGAGCCTGGTTGGTGGTCGGTGGAGACCACCCGCGAGTCTCGAGTTCGATTCCCGACAGTTGTGATGAGCATAAATGTCTGTATTTCCGTCTCTGGGTGTTTATTTTTTTATCATTTATTACAAATTCACAATTTGTTAACATACCAGATAAAGGCATTTTTTAAAAACCACATGGGTTTAATACAAAATTAATATTGAATTCACAATTTATTTATTTAAGTGTTTCAATGTATACAATCATATAATTTGCTTACTTTGAAGTTAGACCAATTGGTGTTTTTTGTCCAGCGATATTTATTTATTTATTTATTCTGAGGACAGGAAATGTGCCAAATAAAACAAAGAAGTTAAAATATAATTAAAAATGTAATTAAAATATAACTAAAATGTTGCTGCCATCGCTGTCAACCCAACTATCTAATACCAGTTGTATTTAGTATGACATACAAATTAACGCTCGTCTCTTGAGAGTCACTTGAGAGGAAACCAGTTTAAACCTAATAGTCAAACTTATACATAAAAGTCAATACAAAAAACAAATTCGTCAAAGGAAGAATAGGCAGAGCTACCAAAGAAAAAAATACGATGTCCTTCTAGTACTAATGTACCTCTTATCACTTCGGATCAACTGTGGAAAATTTTAAAACAATCTACCCCTGGATAAGGTTTTAAAATCGAATCTGAGCCACATCGATTCTCCTGTAGGTATGCACTTTAGCATTCCACAAACGATACTGTTAATAAACAGTAATTATTTTTCACAGATATCAGTTTTTTTTTATTACACAAATTGAATCTAACCCCAAAGTAAGCCAAATTATATGCTTGTGTTATGGGTGTTAGTCAACGATTCTAATACATAGAAATACTTAAATAGATACCAGAATAAATTTAATAAACACCCAGACCCGGAAATGCAGACATCTAAATGTTCATCGCACAAATGCCTGTCCCCGTCGGGAATCGAACCCGATCAGTGATTGTCTATTGAGTGATTAATAAACGTATCATAGTAAAAAACGTAACATCTTATGGTGGACGAACTTTAGACCCAAGGTATAGGTACAGAAGTCAATTTGATGTATGTACCTCGCTTTGGACAACTACACTCGGCGGTTGTTTTAGGCCAGCCTTTCTCAAAGTGGGCGCTATCGCCCCCTTGTGGGCGCTGGAAGCCTACATGAAAGGGCGGGAAACAAACATGAAAAAATGGTTTTATTGAAGTCCAGGCGAGACATTTATATGTTATTATTGAGGTTTTTGACGAAAAAAACGAGGAGGGGGCGCTACAAAATTACTGATTTTCAAAGTGGGCGTTACATGAAATAAGTTTGGGAATCTCTGTTTTAGGCTTTGGCTTATGCACAAAAAACTAGTAGTGGCACTCGTATCTATTTAATTAATTTGTTGTTGAGAATGAATCAGGAAGAACAACAAACAAATAATAAAATATTTTAATGAAATGAAGTTAAATAGTTTATGTGCATTACAATGTTGGTAAAAAACATTTATATAGGTAAGTACGTACTAACATAATATTCTACCACATTGTGGTGTCACCACATTTTAACAATTATAGGGATTATATAATTACCTATGGCGTAGGCTACCAACCCCTCTAATCCTAAAAAGTTAAAAGTAGAAAGGGCAAAACAAACTACCCACCGATCAAGATACCTATCTGTATTACAGTATTAAGTGTAATTTATCGGTGTTTAAGTTTTTAAGCAAAATAAGTCGTTTAGACTATATTAATAATATTTTTCCTTAACAGCGAATTAAATACTTAGGTAATTACAACTGCTAGTCTTAATCTTAAATACGGTAGTTCATTAATGTTAAATTTAAAAAATCGTCAACTGAACAATTAGTTATAAGAACGAAACTACGACATGTTATACAGGAAAATTCACAAATGCCTGTCTCAAACAGATGAGGTGCTGATGACACGCGCTTTTGTTTGGGGTTTCCGAAACTAGCGTGTTTGTATGTAAAAAATAATAAATGTGGAGGAAGCAACACATGTTTGCCGGTTTCGTGACATTTGGCGCTCGATATTTTCTACCAACCTCGCGAGGTACATAGCGTGGAGATATTGATGTGTGTATCTTTTTTGTTGATCCATTTTTACATAAAAAAGCTTATCTCAAGTGAAAATCACTCGCACTCGAAGTGGTTTAGAATCTAGATAGGTTCACAATTGCGTGTCCGTGAGAGGGGTCTTTGTGTGCATTGCTTGATAGCTCTTTGTTCGTCGATTGCCTTTTGTACCTGTTTATATTTTGTGCCCAAAGCTTTTACATTCAAAAATGTTGCGTTTATTAATCATCACCTTGCAAAATTGGGCTTCTATTTTTGAATGCGTTGTAGTTAGATACTAATTTCCTTTGAAAAGTTAAAATTTATTTCAGTCAAAGTAAATTTATTCTAGACAAATTTAAAGCACTGCAATTTCACGGTCGCATAAATCATTGACGGAGTTATGAAATAGATTTTAGATGGTATTGGCAGTGTCGAGTCAAGTGCCACGGAAATATGTGTAGACGTCGCGGACGCCTCCGGAGCAGACGTCCATTCACTCCCAGAAGCTCCCCAAGTCCAAGGCTTAGAAATCATTCATAAATGTAACAAATATCTGTTTTTTTTACAATGCTACGACTTATCTTTCGCGTAAGATGTTTTTTTTGTTCACTCATGATTTTACCATTCTCAATCAATCTAAATGAATGGATCATCTTCTGTTTTAATATTAATTCGTATCAAAGCAACCATCTAGATAATAATCTTCTGATTCAATTAAAAATTGCATTATTTGTTAAATACTGTATTGGTTAAATAAATAATCGTCACTAAAAACTTCAATCCCAAAAAAATATCTTCGAAGACGGAGAGTGTCCTCTATTTCTTACTATCAGGAAATCCGTCTACTTGTTGGCCTTGTAATCCAAAAAAGGCATATTTTGTTTAAAAGTATCTAATACTATTTACAGCAGAAGAAGCGGAATAAAAATGACTCGAGAAACAAAGAGAATATTGTTGAGTCTGACGAAGAGAGAATCGTTAAAAAAGAAACCGAAAAATCAAGTGAAGGGCACTCGAAGGAGCTGTGCTACGAAATCAAACACTCAGCTGTTATGGGCAGGTTAGTTGTGTGGCAATAAAAAACTAAACACGCAAGTTGTTGTAATACAATATAACGAGTAAAATGAGGCTCTCGTGATAGTAAGAGATAAACGTACCGTCGTCGATAGGTGTCATAAATATTTCAACACAAATCAAGACTATTTCCTCCAGGAGGTCCCAGGCTCTTTTAAATAATATAATAAGGTACTTGCGCCTAAGATGGCCCATTTTCTTTATTTTGTATTTTTAAAAGTTTGAAAGTGTTTAAATGTCTACCTAAGGAACATGGTAATAATTTAAATTCTTTCATTCTTTAAAAAATAAAAAAATATTGAAAATAGGCCATCTTAAGCACTGGGCTATCTTAGGCACAAGTACCTTATATATAAAGTAGAGATAGATAAAGATAATTTTCTTAAAGAGACGTCTAATTGTTTCAATTATAATAATTATTTCTAGGTACATAGTGGCAAAACGTGAGATCAAAGCAGGAGAGGTGATAATCGAAGAACCTGCATTGGCCGTGGGACCTTGTTCCGGTTGCAGTTTGATATGTCTAGGCTGCTACAGGGAATTGGACGAGACAAGTTTGACCAAGTAAGACATTTATTCAATTAGTCACTGACCGACTTTATAAGGTTTTAAAGGTTGATACTTTCGTTGCCATTGGTGACATTTTCTGGAACACTTCGATAATTTGTAAAGTACCCTTTTATGTATGAGGAGGCAAACGAGCAAATGAGCCAACTGATGGAAAGTGATCACCACCGCCAATGGATGGATGCTACGTTAACCAATGAAATACATAAAACAATGAAACAGTTCTTGATTTATATATAATACGATTATATTATAATATTCAGCTTCCAATAATAACCTAACACAGATATTTTTCGAATATCTTCCACGTACAGACAGTTTTTTAGATTTATAATCTTTGTATTATAACAAAAAAATCTACGTTCATCGGACAAAAGATTGTCCCTGTCTGCAATCAAACATATTTTGGACTTGAACGCTAAACCATAAAAGAAATAAATAGACACCATGTCTACTCGCTGAATATTTTATTAAAATTCAGAAGACAACCGTGTTCGTCTTTCTTTTAACTTAGTCTAAATAGAAATACAGTTGATATTTGTAATAAGAGTCCTGTTATTTCCAGGTGTCCAGCTTGCCATTGGCCCCTCTGCAGCAGCTCGTGCGTGGGCGTTGGTAGGTACACCGGCCACGCCACATATGAGTGCGAAGTGTTGAAAGCAGTAACAACACCAGACTACAAAAATATTGAAGACCTAAAGGATTCCTACCACGCTCTAATGCCATTAAGGCAGGTAAAACGTTGGAAACTTTCCTTTTATTTTCATTACTAAGGAAGAAATACAACAAATCTTACATATTTTTGCGCAAAGACATTTTTACTGCTGACGCGCTTCAACTTTTAACTTTTTTGCAAGATTTACTTACATGTGAAGTGTAAAAATCCAGCTTGGTCTAGCCAACGAGATACATACTCAGTTCGTTTCCAATTATGTTTGAGATTAGAAGTAAAATACTAATTTTTGCCGGATAGTACGAAATAGTCGCTTGACAACAGTAGTAAAGGTGTACATTCAATAGCTTTTTTTTATTATTTTTATGTTATTGGTAGGCAAACAAGCAGACGGATTTCCTGATGGTAAGAAATCCACGCCGCCTAGAGACACCAAAGGTAATAATGGTGCGTTGCCAACCTGAGGCTAGGATGTTAGGCCTCAAGCAAAAGTAAGTTTATCGGCCACCTTATCCTCCGAACCGGAACACGACAATGGCAAGCACTGACGTTATATCGGCAGGAATAGGTTGGCGGTGGTTCCAATCTGGACGAGTCATTGCGAAACTAGTCAGCTGTCACGATGTTAATGACGGTAAGCATATGATCACCTTTGACGAACTACGTAGCAGGAAGGCAAGGAAGGCAGATAGTTTATTCTGCAAAGGAGCCCGGACCAAATATCAACCCAAATAGTAACGCGACAGTTTCGAGCAGGGCATTATGAAGGCACAAATAGGTACCTAAAGCGATTGTGGAATTTGTGTGAGTTGTCACATAACCCAGCCAGCTAGAAAACCAAGAAGAAGATTTTCCAATTTATAAAAAGTTAATAACATTTTTCAGATGTCTCCTACTTAAAAAAGAAGATCCAGAGAAATGGACGGCGATATCTAAAATGGAATCACACAACAGCCTTCGTCGTGCCAGAGGAGATATTTATCCGATGAATGAAAGATTGGTGGTACAGAGACTAAAGAAATGGGGGTTGGACTTCGAAAGTGAAGAAATACATACTGTATGCGGAATTTTGGAGGTAGGAAAGTCTTATGAATAATTTCGAACTTTTAGATTTGTTTTGTCATTTCGGTGGATTATTTTATTGTCAACACTATCATGCTTAAATAATGTATGGTTGATTTTTTTAAGTCCAATGAAACGAGAAGAGTATTTTGTGGAAATTGTAAAAATGTCCACCGGAATTATAATTACACCACTCAATGCACTGAGATGATAAAGAGATTCATTTTACAGAAGTACCATCTTTTTATCAACAGGCAGAACTAAAATCTTTATCAAAATGTTAACATTACTCAAACACAATAGTAACCGCTGACACCATGTACCGAGCCTTTACCATGTGTAAGTATAGACTACGCTCGGTAAATTACGTTTCGAAATCTATGACACTTTTGGTCTAAAAATGTGTTTCTCTGAGTAACCCATACAGGCGCTGTTGAAATTTTTCATACAGATAATGTACAGAGACGGTAGCGAGTATAGTAAACTTGACAAGCCGTAAACTTATGGTAAGGGCTCTGAATGAAACCGCGGTAAGTTATGAACTGCCCAAGTCTCAACTGCCGACTCGACGAACGCACATTTTTGTCATACAAGAGGAGGCAAACGAGCAAGTGGGTCACCTGACGGAAAGTGATCACCACCGCCCACGGACATCCGCAACACCAGGAGTATCACAGATGCGTTACCGACCTTTAAGGAATGAGTACGCTCTTTTATTGAAGCCCCTAAGTCATAATTGTTGAGGAATACCGCCCTTGGTAACTGAATCTACAAAGGTGTTGTGCGAGGTAAAAATGTCTTCGGAATCGCACAGTTGTAGATCGCCACACGTCAAGATGATAGACATGATACTTTAAATTCTGTCGCGATGTCCGAAGGTGGAAATTAAACCAAACCGCTGCTCAGAACATTCCCCGTGGTAGATGCGGTAGAAAACACTTAGGGACCCAACATTTCTACGCAGCACCAAGGAATCAATAGTGAAATTGATTGCCAAAACAGTTGAAAATTACCGTCAAATGCTTACAATGAAACTATAAAACCTTAATCAACCTATGTTCTCCGCTTACGAGCTATGTAAAAAGAAGGCAGATTGTATATTTTCCACACAGGACCCAGACCGACTTGAGAAATCGGGGTAGTTAAGACGAATCTAATGAAATTGAGTCGATGGGTTTACTAGAATACATTACAGGATTACGTCTTCTATTTTCGAACTCCATAATTATACCAGCTCAGTCGCACCAGCATTCGATAGAGTTTTGATTGTTACGTCTCACACATGTTTCAAAGTAAATAAATACTTGTTATATGTCTAATATTCAGTCCGCATCTAACAAACGAGCTGATGACCTTAAAGGATTGGACATATCTCCTATTCATCCATCTCGATTTGACAAATACATACACCTCAAACTAATAATACCCCTCTTTTGCGTAGTACTAAAAAAGCGTATTTCGATCGTTTGGGAACTGCAATACCACAGACACACACATAAACATACACACATGTAACAATGAGTAAGCAAGTTAGTTAGTTTCACTTTTAACCTATCATCCATCAGCCGCCCTTCGAGATAAAGCATCAGTTTCTTGCCATCAAGTCCTCATCATTAGAGAATGTGAAGAAGTAAGTATTTAGATAAGACGAATCTAAAGAGTCTAAGCTCGATGGGTATACTAGGCATTTACATTTATGGGCTAAGTCTCTTATCTTCGAGATCCATCATCATACCAGCTCAGTTATGCCAGAAATTGTTAGTTACTGTTAGGTCTCACATTTGCTTAAAAGCGAAGTAAACACTTAAAATGCGTCTAAGATTTATTCTGCAGCTTACAAGTGATCTGTAAAGGAATTGATGACGTAACACTCCATAGTTTATAACTAGGAAAGAGAGATAGAGAGAGGTTAAAAATACTAATTATGAAACGGTTGGTCAGGTTAACGCTTTCGAAGTGGGCGTGAGTGGTGCAAACGCTCGCGCGCTGTACGGGAGTGCGTTCCTGCTGGCGCACTCGTGCACGCCGAGCACCACGCACACGGACTCGGACCTGGCGCCGCAGCGGCCGCTCACCGTCCGCGCCGCCGTCGCGCACAAGCCCGGGGACCTCGTCACACTCTGCTACGCCTACACCTTACAAGTACGCGCACATTACTTCCACTGACACTGATGCCGTTATACGAGAAGGGACTTTAATTAAACTTAGAAATCTTAGAACTTTGTTTTTCTCAACACTTTAAAAGGTCAGATTGAATTGAAACTTCACACTCGTGGTCTAAGATCCCAAGTTAGGTCGACCTACACCGTGCTGATAATAGGATGAAACCGGTTTTAAAGCAAATTTAGTATATCAGAAAATATATTAAAAATGGGTTGCCTAAAAAACCTGGACCGAAAATTTTTAATTATTAAAAGAAAAAGTTTTTAACGTTTCCATTTCTTTTTCAGCCAACCCTATATATCAACTTAAATTGTAACAAAAATTGTAATGAAACTGCACCTATTTTGATACATTTCTTTTCGTATTATCCGATCCCATGAAAGTAACTAGCATCGACAATTATCTGTTTATTAATGGCAATCCAGATAAACAACAGGCAACCCAACTTCTGCAACTTCATCTTATTCCTACTTTAAGTCGGGATAATATCTTAATATTGCACAAAATAATGAATAAAAAACATTTTAAAAAATAAAAAAAATGTCCTGGATTTTTTCAGGCAACCCTTTTTTAATATATTTTCTGATATACTAAATTTGGTATTAAACCGGTTTCATCCTATTATCAGCTCGGTGAAGGTTGACCTAACTTCGGATCTCCGACTATCACATGAAGGGAAAATTTAAATCATTTTTTTTTAAAACAATGTACAGTATTTAAAAAAAATGTTATGATCAGAATCTTCAGGATCTAGCGCCAAACAAAACGAATCATTTTTTTTAAGAAAGTCCTTCGTTTGATTGCTTAATCTGTTAAAGTTACGCAAAATAATGTAGGTGTAATGAAATTGTTCCCTTATAAAATTTTTGTAAAAAAGTCAACGAAAAGTATAATCATATACCTGTAATAAATATACCCGGAAAATTACAGACATTGAATATACCCCAGGGTAAGCAAATTATACCTTTGCTTGTGTTAAGAGTGTTGGTCAAAGATCCAAATATAGAAATACTTATTAAATAAAATAGATGCTAGAATAAATTAAATAAAAACCTGACCTTGGAAATACGGATATCTAAATGTTCATTACACAAATGCCTCCGTCGTCGGTTGGTTGTTGGATTTAAGCTTGTACGCTAGCTCCTCAACCAACGAGTTATCTGAGGTCAACTTACTGTTACATTTTTTATAGTGATTGATAGAACTTCAAAATAATGCACTACTTGCGAAGGTGTTTTTATAATACTTAATATTGATCCTACACTCTCATACATATTTTCACGAAAAGTCCCTAACAATGTAGGCAGAGATTACCGAGTGCCAAACGTCACGATCCCGGCAGACCAGCCTAGCTTCCTCCACATTCATCACCATTTTCATACAAAACACGCCGGTTTCGGAGAATCCTGACACCGCCCCCGGATAACACCCGAGAACTGTTTGACCGTGGAACGTCAACATAGGTCTTCGTAGCTACCTACATCCATCCACATACGCATTGTAATATGACTGCTTTGTCAATTTTTCATCTGTCATTCTTTCTACATATCCGAACCAGCGGAGCATGCCCTTTGTTATTTTAATATTGATCCTGAACCAAATAATCACATGATTCATCGAAAGTATTTAATGTAGAACTAAATGTCCCTTGACATCATTTCATTGAATATCTTAGGACATATAGTTTTACGTACGAACGGTACGATACGTGCTGCAAATTAATGTAATTTAATATGATGTACCTACACCAAAAAACAGATTTTTTGTTACTGTGTATTTGTTATCGATAGAGAATGAAAAAGCAAAAATAAATACTAGTTTACAAAACTAAGTCGCTGTTACGTTTGGCTAAACTGAAAAATGGAAAATAGATTTCTATAAGTGAAGAGGTTCAGGGGTGAAGTTTTTTCGAGTAAAGCTAAAATGCACTTCAAATGGATTTTTATTTTGCAACAATCCTGACTGCACATAGTTTTTATAAATTTATTTTACATTATCAAACACGCCATGTAATGTAAATTAAAAAAAATTCAACCGTGTGACAGTGCTATTTTTCGACGCGACGTAATCTGTCATTGTTAACCAAAAAGTACAAATAAAAAAACCAGAGTTCATCTAAATGTCAAGATTTGTTAAATTTTGATTGACACAAAAGTCAAAATGAAAATTGTTAAATTTTCAAATTATTTAAATCAGTTTTGCTTTAAGAAAAATTGTTGCCTTGATTTACTTAATTCGCCTCTTTAAATATACGAAAGCGTAATGTTCTCGTTTTGTTAAGTATTTTATTACCCGCCACATAAAAATTGTGCTTTATAACAGTGTGAAATAGTTTGCTAAAAACCTGAAAATTTTGGTCTGAGCATCAGACTTCTACCGTTGAACCACAAGAAACAGGTAATTACATTTAAAAACTACTACTGTAGATAGTATAACTATTACATGTACATAACTAAACACGGGCATTGACAAAAATCGGTTGCTTAAATTACCTACTTAACTTTATTTCTACATACCTATTCTTCCCTCCCCGTGGGAGTTAGCAAATGTTGCAAACAGATTTATTATTATTATTTAGTTAAAAGACTTATATGTTTTTAGATGATGAGGCGGCTACTTCACTTCAAGAAAACATGACATTGATCATTCGTATGCCCTGTTCGTTCACTACCGCTTCAAAGAAATTGTTGATACTTAAATGATAAGTTGGTATGTATAACTTTTGTTTAATTGTTGTGCATAGTACGTACTTGAAACTTGCACTCGTACTCTGTCGCCTCTGTGGTCTACTGGTCTGGGGTAAGATTAGACTATATCAATATGTGTATATGTGTTCAATTTCAAAAATAAAAGCAACGTTGCCCGGGACTGAACATGTGCCCAGTTGCCGATAGGCTTGCCATCTGTTACATTGTGATACTTAGATATTCAGTTAGTCGTGCAAGAGATCCCACAGACGCGTTACTGACCGCAAGCAATAACCACGCTCTTTTGTTGTAAAGTCCCAGGTTTGGAATGCATTAGGTAATAATACCGTTATAACTGGTTCTACGAAAGTGTAGTAGGTGCTAAATATTAATGTAATGTGCACACACAAATCTTTTAATTTTGACGCAATGCTCGATGGTGAAACTCAACGGAAGATACTAAGTCCTCCAATGTCTCAATTTTGACTTTCTCAAAGAGCATTCGTTAATTTAATATAATTTTCAGGTCATGGAAAACTCGGGTGTGCAGACCAACTCGGTA